>JAODAL010000994.1:0-257218 GCA_025379985.1 Phyllomedusa bahiana
TGTTTTTTTAGTAAGTTCTGTCGTGTCCACATACCCCGAAAAAGGGCCCCACGAGGGGTCCCTGTAAAAAAGGATAAAATTTTGGCTGTTTTAATTTTAGTCCGTGACCATTTTCCTAAATTCCCTGATTATTGGGCACTCCCAGATGCAGTGGTACAGGTCGGCCCTAGGGGAGGCACACTTAAAGCACTCGTTCATTGGGTATTTGCCCATTCTGTTCCCCTTAACAGGAGTAAGGTATGCATTATATGCTATTTTAAGATACATTTCTATGTATTTAGCAGAGGGAAGAAACCGATGCGCATCCCCTAAGGCCCCCAGCACTACCGCAGGAGTCAATGAAACATCTCTAGTCTTCCATTTTGCTATGCTCAACATGCTACTTTCATAGTCAATATCCTCCAACAAGTAGCCATGGATTCTAGATAGGTGTGATTTTCTAGAGAGGGGCGTGGCAAGGACTCGGTCAAAGTCTGAGTTCCAGTCCCTATCCGACAATCCCAAGAGCACTTTGTGTATGTACTGTAACTCACTAGTTGCAGGTAATTAATGAAGGGTATCTCTAAGTCCGGATACTGTTGCTGCAGTTCAGTTAACGTGAATGGTACCTTTGTGGTTGTGTTAACGAACCTGCGTATTTGTGTTAAACCTTTCTGATGCCACTCGGCAAATACCCTGTGCAGGGTCCCCCCTGAAAACATGAATTTTGGTGAAGAGATAGTGACAGTGATTGGTCTGGGTTAAGATATTTCATTTGCCCGATTTTACGCCACGCTCGCCAGATTGGCATAAGAAGCGGAGATTCCTTAATTGAGGGTAGCAGTTTATCGTAGCGTATGTGAAGGAAGCTAATCAGGTTGGTCCCAGGGCAGAACAATTGGTCAAGTCTACAATTTGTGAAAGCATTGGTACCCTGCATCCAATCTGTTTTGAATCGTTCTAGTGCTGCCAAATTGTATATTTTAATGTGGGGAAAGCCAAGTCCACCATTTGACTTGCGTTGTATCAATATGTGCATGGGGATGCGTGCCCGTCATCCGTTCCATATGAATGTTCGGTAGAGCCGCACAATTAGTTTCTCCTCCTTTTATTTAAGATATATAGGTAACATATGAAATCTATACAATAGGCGTGGGAACGCCACCATTTTTATTAGGTTGCAAAGACCCATGAAGGAGATTGGCCCATTTTTTTAGTGTGACCTGAAGTCTTTCTATGTATTTGGTTAGGATTTCCATGTATATGTGGTGTGGGTGTGTGGGATAGTGGACCAACCGCATTATGTTCAGAAAAAAGCAGCAGGACACAGGAGCAGAGCCAGAAAACGATCCTGCTTCCCAAGAACCTGCCAGGCTTGGAACTGAGAGTGTCCCGAGACTTAAGAGGGCCTGACTGCCTACACAGACGTCGTTCCCCGACTGAGAGCCCAGACAAAGGACAAGCTGCCGAGACAAAGAGGACAAACTGCAGCCAGACCATCCACTTCATCCACAAGGATCTGCATCTGAGGACAGGGGAAATTTTTTTGGCCATCTTTAAGGTAAACCTCGTGGATGATGCATGGCAAACGGAGGTTTAGAACTGTGGGAAAGGCCTGTATAGTTTAGTTAGGTTTGGTTCAGTTACAGGCAAAAGGAGGGTTACCAACTACACCTTCCTATTTAGGACTTGGAAGAGAGTTTGCTAACACAGTTATCCACGTGAACCGGTTCACTTGTGAGAGAAAGTTTTGTGTCACATGTGCCTTTGGGAGGGAAACGGGTAGAGTCATTTAAGTTGTAAGCTACTGTGCTGTACCACCGGCGCCTGCAATTGCCACCACACACAATTGTTCCTGTTGGTGCTTACGGTATTAAAAGGTAAGGGGTTATTGGCCTTTCCGAACCCCACAGTTAGGTATTTGTATATCTGTGTTTGGGGGATGTGATCACTATCTTGTTCCAGAAAGTTAAATAAAACAAACCGTTGTTGAGCTTGTGTTGGAGCTGTGTTCTTCGTTCGTGACTTCGCTGTATTCCTTTAAACCTGCCCTCATTACTCGGATAACAGATGTCTCGTTAGCCAGATCCCCAGGTACTTAAGTGAGGTTCTGTGCCATTTAATAGGGTATGTGATTGTTCAGGGCACTTTGGCCGGCCCTTTCAATAGCAGACCTTCATTCTTATCCACATTGATTTTATAGCCCATTAGATTTCCCACCTCTTATATGTCATTTAGCAGGGGTGACAGCGATGTCTCCGGGTCCGAGACAAACAGCAGCAGATCATCCGTATAGGCGGATACCCTCAGTTCCTGACCAGGGGTCTGAATTCCGGGGTACATAGGGGATTGTGTGATATGATAAAGCAAGGGGTCCAGGGCTAGGTTAAACAATAATGGAGACAGGGGGGCAACCCTGCTTAGTGCCCCTAAACAGATCAATAAGAGGAGAGATGTGCCCATTAACCAGAAGGGAAGTCGTGGAGTTCGTTTGTATATTATCCAAAAAACTGGAAAACAAATTCCCGAATCCCCTTTCCGCCAGTGCCGCATCTAGATATGGCCAGGATACCATATTGAATGCCTTTTTGGCGTCAAGACTCAGAAGCATTGCTGTTGGGTGATCCCTTGCCCCTGCTAGAGAAACCGCTGCCACCGCCGCCCGCACACTCCTCGTTGCATGTCAATTAGATATAAAACCATTATGGGAGGGATGTATTATTTGGGGTAAAATTGTCTGAAGTCTGCTTGCAATTATTTTCGCCAATAGTTTATAATCCTGATTTAGTAAGGATACTGGGTGATACGAAGACACAAGTGTGGGATCTTTCTGAGGTTTGGGCAATAGGGTAGTTTTTGAATCAAAGAAGGTAACAACAGGGAGGGCACTATTTCAGTTTTTAATATTTTATAAAATTCCCCTGGGTAACCATCAGGACCTGGGGTTTTCCCATTTGCCAAGTTAGTAAGGGCATTCTTCACCTCCTCTTCCGTGATTTCCGACTCCAGGAACGTGCATTAGTCAAAAAAGTTTTCTCCCGGCATTTCGAACAAACCCGAAAAGGGGGGTAAAGGATGCGGCGCTAAATAATAGTTTGTAATACTCTGAAAAAGGCCTTTTCGATATCTGCAGGGTTTGTGAGGAGGGTAGTAGTGTTATTTGGTTTTATTGCTGCAATGGGGAGTCTTGGCTGCCACGGCTTTGTCAAACCTGCCAGTAGCTTCCCGATCCTATTTCCCCATCTATAATATTTGTTTTGTTGGGTTTTAATGTTGGGGTTTGCGTGCCTTTAAGGAAAAGTAATTTAGGAGGGATTTTTTGCATCATGAAATTTTTTTTGGACTCTGGGTGTTCGTTTTTATCAGAGGGGCGTGGGTTGTGGGTTTTTTTAGTTGGAGTGTAATTTTTTTGAAAAAATTTTCATTGTGTGGGGGGTTTCCGAGACATAGCCCATTATGTGACCCCGAAAAACTCCTTTCCCCTTTTTTCCACATCAAAAGGCGTGTCCTCGGCTTGGGGTAGTTGGGCCCTTTTTTCGAATTTGGGACCAAGTTGACCGTAAATTTTCTGGGATAGGTGTTTAAAAATAGCAGAAACAAAAAAAAAATGGGAGATCTTAAAAACATTTTAGGCCCCACGTGAGGGTACATACCATTGGTAAAAAAAAATTAGAAACAAAAAAAACCCCAATGTGGAAAAAACAGAGATGAAAAGGAGGCAATAAAAAAAAAATAGAAGGTTTTCAGTACTAAAAAGGAGGGCAGTGAAGGCACAAAAAATACAGCATGGCCAAAAGTTTTGAGAAAGACACAAATATTATATTTTCACATGATCTGTTGCCCTCGGTTTTTATTGTGTTTTTTAGATGTTTTTTTCACATACAGAAATACAAGTGCAATCATATTATGATGAACAAAAGCTTTATTGACAGAATGATTAATGCAGCAATTAAATTTTTTGCAGGTTGCCCCTTCTTCTTCAGGACCTCTGCAATTCCCCTGCATGTCCAATAACTTCGGGACCAAACCCCTGACGATAGCAGTCCATTTTGCACAATAAATGCTTGCAATTTTTCACAATTTTTGGTTTTTTTGGTTTTTTGCCCAAACCGCTCTTGATGTTTGGGCCCACAAGTTCTAAAGGGGATTAAGTCGGGGGGAGTTTCCAGGCCATGGCCCCCAAAATCCTATGTTTTTTTCCCCTGAGCCTTTTAGTTATCCCTTTGTTTTATGGAAAGGTGCTCCTCATGCGGAAAAGGCATTGTTGACACCAAACTCTTTTGGGAAAGGTTGGAGAAGTTGTCTTGGGGGAATTCTGGTACCATTCTTTATTCATGGATGTGTTTTTTTGGGAAGATGTTAAGAGCCGATTCCTGTTGGAAGCAACCCCACACATGAATGGTTTTGGATTTCTTTCAGTTTTGGAAGACAAGAGGTGGAACGTACCTTGTTTCTCAACAAGCTGTTTTCCAGATGTTCCAAACATTCGGAAAGGGGATTCATAGAGAAAATAAATTTACCCCAGTCCTCAGCAGTCCATCCCTGTCCTTTGAGAATTAGTCTGCCCCGAATTTTTTTGGAGAGAAGTGGCTTTTTTGCTGCCCTCCTTAAACCCCGGCCCTTGCTTTAAGTTCCCCCCTTCACAGTGGTGCAGAGCACTAAACCTCCCTGCTCCCATTCCTGAAAGCTCTGCATGCGGGGTAGGATTCCGAAGTGAAACACTTTTAAGAAACGGTCCTGGCGTTTGCGGGTTTTTCTTGGGCGCCCTGGAGTCTTTTGGAACAATGGAACCTCTCTCCTTGTTTTCTTGATGATGGATAGATTGTTAAATGAGGGCAATCTTTCTAGCTGCGATTCTCCCCCTTTTAAGGGCGGTTTTGGCAGTGCAATGATGACTTCACGTGTTTCTTTAGAGGTTTAAACCCTGTTAACAGAAAAAACAATGATGCCAAGCACCAGCTCCTTTTAAAGTGTCCTTTGGGGTGATTCTTTTTAATCATGACAGATTGATCCCACCCTGTCTTCATCACCCCACACTGTGTTTTAAAGGTGAATCACTGAAACATGTTAGTGGCCTTTTAAGGAGGGCCCGCAATGAATTTGAAAAAGTGTTTTGGGGGGAAAAAGTTCATTTTAGGCAAAATATTGCTTTGCAATTAATTGCTGTTTAAAACTGATCACTCTTTAAACATTTGGGTATATGCAAATTGCCATTATAAAACCTGATGCAGTAGGGACTTTTTTAAAAATTTAAAAATTTTTATCATCCAAAAATTTTTGGGATGACTGATAAGGGAAAAAAAAAAAATATGTAAAAAAATGTTAAGGCGCAAAAGTGGGGACAAAAGCTATTGCCATAGAAAGTTAAAAGTAACCCCAAAAATATTTTTTAACTATATAAAGGGTTTTAAAAAAGGTAAAAAGAAAATGTTGGCCCCTTTAAAAAGTAGAGGGAGATATGTGGAGGGCGATGGAAGAAAGCAAACCTATTAAAACAATTTTTCCCCACTGTATTTACCGAGGGGGATACCTTCCTGTTGAATTAGAAAAGGGGAGGGGGAAATTCCAACTTAAATGTTTTTGTCAAACCCAAAGAAGGCGGGTTTCCGCCTTAGGAAGTTTAAAATAGACAAACCCCCGGCCCCTGGGGTATACACCCGGTGTCCAAAGGGAGTTAAGTAATTGAAAAAAAAGGCCCCTATTCTTAATATTTTTGACTGAAAAGGGGTTATGTCCAAAGGGGTTGGCGGTAGCAAATGTGGTCCCAATATTAAAAAAGGGGGTAAAAAAATTTTATCAGGAAACTATAGGTGGAAGTTAAACCCTTTTTGTGGGTAAAAGTTTAAAGGGTTTTTAAGAGGCTACCCTGGATTTTTCCACTGAAAAAAAATGTATAACGCCGTTCCACATGGGTTTATAAAAGGATGGTCTTTTTTAAACTAATCCATCAGTTTCTATGGGAAGTTAGTTCCAGACGTGGACGGAGTGAGGACGGGATGTCATTTTTTGGATTTTTCTAAAGCTTTTGTACTGTTCCACATAAAAAGGTTGGAAGTAAGTGAGATTGTAAAACTGGGGGGAAAACGTGTGAAAGGGGGGTAAGCAACGGCTCACTGATAGAAAAAAAAGGGTGGTAATAAGGGTCATATAGATGAATCCCTGTTATGGGGGGTTTCCAAGGGGGGTCGTTTTGGCCGTCCTTTAATATTTTCATAAAGTCTTACACAGGGATTGCACAGTAGAAAATGATCTTTGCGATGATACTAAGCTCTGTAAAGGAATCCACACAATAGAGGATAATGTGTTATTACAAAGGGTTGGTAGGGGGGAGGCCCGGGCAGAGAAGGGTAGATGAGGTTTAAAAAATGATAAAAAAGGTTATGCACATGGGGGGGAAAAAAACCATTCCCGATTAATGTTAAATTGGGAAAAAAACTGGGGAAAAGTGAATGGAGAAAATTGGGAATCCCCGGTGGGCAGTAAAATTTTCGTTCAGCCAGTGTTCGGCACAGTGTCAAGGCAAAAAGGACATGGGGTTTTTATTAAAAGGGGCAAAGATGACATATGGGAAAATTATTTCCCATATACAAGTCATGGGTTTTGACCACCTGGGGTATTTTGGTACAGTTTTTGGGCACCAGTGCACACGAAAGACATTGAGAGATTTTAAAAAGGTCAAAGGGGCAAATAAATAATAAAAAGGGTGGGTGGACTGCTTTCCCCGAAAGATTAGCAAAGGTTAGGGTTTTTTTTTGTTTAGAGAAAAGACGGCTTCGGGGGGACATAATAAATTGTTTAAATATTTAAGGGCCAATATAGAGATCTCTCCCAAGATTTATTTATACCCAGGACTGTATCTAGAACAAGGGGGCATCCTCTACGTCTTGAGGAAAGAAATTGTCTACATAAACATAGAAAGGGATTCTTTACTGTTAGAGCGGTGAGACTGTGGAACTCTCTGCCAGAGGAAATTGTCATGGTGAATTCACTAACAGAGTTCAAGAAGGGCTTGGATACATTTCTGAAGTGTGATAACATAACAAGTTATAGTGACTAGGATTCTGGAGAAGGGTCTGGATACATTTCTAGATGTAATAATATAACAAGTTATAGGATTCTGGAGAGGGGTCGTTGATCCAGAGATTTATTTCAATTGCCAGATTGGAGTCAGGAAGGAATTTTTTCCCTAACATGAGGACAATTGGCTTCTACCTCATGGGGGTTTTTGCCTTCCTCCTGATCAACACTTTAACACTTTAGCAACACTTTAGCACAATAGGCTGAACTTGATGGACGTATATATTTTTTCAGCCTGACAAACTATGTAAAGTTACTTTCAGGAAATTCATGAAATCATCCGAATCACTCAGATAGCTTGGGAAGCGCCATAAGTAGAGACCTGCAGGTCTTTCTCTCCCACGGATCAGGTTTTCGACGGGTGCATGATCTGATATCACAATGGGGTGAATCGTGGAGTCCACTATGTCAGGGTAGAGTGTGGAGGCAAGCAAAGCTAGGTCAATGCGGGAGAACGAGTCCGGGCTGATGAGTAGAAAGTGTATTGTCTGGCTGTTGGATTTGTTGCTCGCCAGTGGTCGAACAACTCCATTTTTTCCACTAGCTCCCGTATGGAGGGGTGAAGCGAGTGTTCAGTCCCTTCACCAGTGGATCTATCTTGAAAGGGATTGGGTGCTACATTGAAATCCCCCCTGTGGCCTGGACAGTATGAAAACAAGTAGTTGTGAAGAGAACCCAACGTTGGGTCCGTTCGGAGCATAGACATTAACAAATGTGTAATTTTGTTTGCTACATAGGCCCTTAAATAGACGAATCTCCCCTCTGGGTCGGCATATTGTTACTCCACTTGTTGTAGTAAACCTGTTTTGAAATATATTGCTACCCCTCGTGTCTTGGACGTGTAATTGGCTATAATTGGGGGGTCTAGCCAGGGGGCTCGTATGGGAATAAAATGAGTTGTTTTCCAGTGTGTTTCCTGTATAAAGGTGACATCTGCTTTCAGCCTTTTGATATGGACCAATACCTTCCTTCTTTTCTCCGGGGTATTTAAACCTGCTACATTCCAGGAGAGGAATTTAATGGTTTTAGTGGTGGGTAG
The DNA here is from genome assembly GCA_025379985.1 of Phyllomedusa bahiana. Lineage (NCBI taxonomy): Eukaryota > Metazoa > Chordata > Amphibia > Anura > Hylidae > Phyllomedusa > Phyllomedusa bahiana. The sequence goes on from JAODAL010000994.1 coordinate 8,096, forward strand.
CTCCACCTCTATGTCTGGGTCGTTACTCATCCTGGGTCTATATGCCCGGAGTGAATAGAAAAGGTACCTTCATTTGGCGGAGTCCAAGAGGCGTCCCAGCGAGCGCCTCCATCCTCCCATAGCGACATCGAGGGGATGCCCACGGCACAGAGAGCACAACATTTACCCATTCTAGCACTTGCTAGAATACAGAAAAGAGCATGTGTATAACCATAACAACATATCACAGAAAAGGTAATCAATTTTAAACATAGTACTAAGAACATTCTTAGTAATAATTTTGAAACTGAAAAACATCTGAGACGTCGAACATGTCTCAGTTTCTGGAAACAAGTGTGGCTTCCCACACAAATCCAAAATCATCTAGTGCGGCATGGCTCCCTTTTAGGAGCAATGGATAGAAGACATATGTAAGCTGCAACTATCAACTCCGGCATATTGTAGTTACTTAGTGCGTTAGTGCGCTGCATCAGGTAAGAAGCGGCCCCGAGCTTCCTCCGTGTCATCGTACATTGAAGTTTGACCATTCACCCTAAGTCTGGCAGGGTATTGAAGTTGGAAGTGAATGTTGTGATTGTGGAGGTAGCTACACACCTCCTGGAATGCCTTTCTACGTTGTGTTACCTCTATAGAAAAGTCCTGAAAAAGTAAAATTCTTTTGCCTTGGACCTTGAGTTCTCTTTTTCTTTCACTGACCAATTCAAAACTTTGGCTATCACTGGTCTCGGTATGGTTCTTTGGGTATTTGAGATACCCATGCGGTGGACTCGTTCGATGACCAGATGATCTTGGGGTATGTCCAACTCCAATTCTGAGGCCACGTCATTTGTTAAGAAGGAAGCCAGAGAGTCCACTGCAACAGATTCTGGTATACCCACGAACCTTAAGTTATTACTCCTTTCACGGTTCTCTAAATCATCAAGCTTTTCTCTTAGACTTTCGTTACCTCTTCCTCCATTGTGTTCGTTCTGGCCTCCAGTTCTACTATTCTTTGAGAATTACTGGTCACTTACGTCAGCGCTGCGTTTATTGAGGCTTGGATAATGTCCAAACACTTGTCTAACGCTGGGAGAATCAGTTTGGATACCTCGTGGGCCACTGATAATGCTTGGTTCGTGGTTGTGTCCACTGAGGTGTGCGACTCTGGAGAGGAGGCATGAGTTGGAGTATGGTCATCCCCTGAAGCGGGAGGAGAGGAGTGCGATGGAGAGCTCATGTTTGCTGAGGATTGTGTTTTTTTAGCTTGTTGCTGAGACACGGAATTAGTAAGTTGTGCGGGTTTGGGATTGGTTCCACGTGAGCGTGTTACTCTGTTGTTTTTCCTATGTACGTATTTGTACATAGGTTTGAGAGCTAATAAGGATTTGTAGATATGACCTCACATGGCTATAGTCTGAGGGTAGAGACAGATCAGGTGAAAGTAAGGAGTGTGTGCCAATAGAACTATCGATGCAGCCGTGCAGCCTATAAAAATTTAAACTGTAGAGAGGACAGTCATGTCTTTGTAGTTATTTTTAGAAGGGGTGCTGGGTCTTCAGATTGGCAATTGGGAAGCCTGAGCTAACTTATCAAGGCTACATTTCCATGTAACTCTGTACACAACAGCAGACTTTAGTTTGGTGATAGTGTTAGGCTGGGTTCACACGTCTTATTTGCGGGGCGTAATTACGCCCCGCAACTATGCCGTGTGGACGGGGGCGGGAGTGGGGGCAGGAGTGGAGGGCCGGCACCTCGCCGGCCCATAGACTATCATTACTAGCGGCGCGTATACGCCGCTAGTAAATGACATGTCACTTATCTCACCCCCCGGCGGAGCAGGGAGAGGAGACGTAATCCATAGTTCTCTATGAGAACTGTGGATTACCATAATGACTGGGACGTATTCCAGCCGTAATTCGCGCACTACGCCGCGTAATTACGGACTGAAATAGGTCCCATTTTAAGCCGTGTGAACATAGCCTTAGAGAAAATGTCACACTGTCTAGTAATTAGGTTAGAGGAAGTAGTTTATGAAAAAAAGGCTGAAGTTCTTTGTAGTTCTTTGTAGCTCCTGTGGATGGCAGTAGATACACAGGAATTGCAGTTCTAGAGGTGTTGCATGCAGCGTGTGGGCTGTATTGTCCACTGTGAGAGTTCTCTGAGGATTTATCCTTGCTGGAATGATTTATATGGATATTATTGTCTCTTTGCAAGCACATGTGATATTTATTAAGCCAGTTTTCGGTTAGGTCGTGAGTTGCAGATTAGAGACAGTATTAGGTAGTGGAGCACCATGTTGATGGCTTATTGTATTAATATAAAGTGGTAAAGGTTCAAGAGGAGGAGTTGTGGTTGTTCTAGCTTTAGTGAATAACGAAGTACGCACAACCAACACAGCTCTAGGTTGTGATACTCTGTGCTCTGTTATGGAGCCTGCTGTGTAGAGTTGTAGAGGGTTAACTTTTTTTGAGTGATATGCCACAGGCACAGTCCTGGAGTTTGTTTATGCAAAGTACGAGGTACTAGGTGTTCCCTGAGAAGCTGCAGGAACCTGTGATGTTCCTTAAAGTTGTTTAGTGAGGAAAGGCCCTTCCACTTTGTAGTGTATCAATATCAGAGTAAAGGGCCGTCCACACGGCTTATTTCAGGGACGGATTGCAGCCGTATTGCGCGCCGTACTGCGCTGCAATACGGCTGGAATCCGTCCCAGCCATTACGGTAATCCACAGTTCTCATAGAGAACTATGGATTCCGTCTCTCCTCCCCGCTCGGCGAATCCACCGGGCGAGGAGAAAGTGACATGTTCCTTATCCGGGCGGAATACGCGCCGTGGATAATGAAAGTCTATGGGGCCGGCGGGCAGCGCCCCCACCCCGCCCCCGGCCCTTATTCAAGCCATATTGCAGGCGGGATCCGTCCCGCAATTACGACTTGAATAAGCCGTGTGAACCGGGCCTAATAGTTCTGCTGCGGTGCGAGCGCTATACTGCTGTGGCGCCTCGTGGTGGTAAGCAGGCTTGTTATAGAAAATAGCGCCCGAATTTGTGCAGGCTTTTTCCCGCCAAAGGAGCAAGGCAGTGAAGAAGCTGATGGCGTGTACAAACTGCCGCCTCCACTAACCTTCTCCTTGCCGCTGGTCCGTCTCTCCGGTCTTGGGCCCGCTCAGCAAACAGCCACAGTGGTAGTGTCTGCAGCGCTGCCGACGGCTGTCCCGGGGAGCATGCTCCAGTCCTGGAGTTTGGTACGTGGCTCCTATGCGGACGGTGTCTCTGCCCGTCATGGGAGGAATCCCAGGCGTCGTTCTGCTGGCTGGCAGTCAGCGCGAGGTGAGCGGCGGGTAGCCGGTTCTCTGCTGCGTGCACAGCGGGTAAGTGAAGCTGGGAACTACAGGGGAGCAGCAAGAGAGAGGAGGGACTCTCAGCTCAGGTCCCGTCCAGACCGCTGCCCGCACCCTATTTGCGGTGCTTCTCACCGCTGCGTGCCTCTGGGGAGAAGTGAGGTGGCTCACCGATCAGGTGCACCTGAGGCTCTGTAAGTCCTTGGTCAGGTTTAGTGGGTGCCAAGGCAGAAATTGACACATTTGCCACTCTCTTTGGTGTGTCCCGAGCAGGAACCGTTCTAAAACGCAGCCATGCTTGATGCCCCGCCCCCGGAAGTCCGTAAATTACTTATTATTATCGTACTGGTGTAAATTGAGAAATAAGGGACATTGTTTGCCCTAATGGCAAACCTAGCTCCATTACGACTCCTCTGACTCTGGCAGACCGCCATAAAATAGTTCTGCCTGTTCGAGCAGTAATGTGACTTGCATTCATATATGTGTCTAATATTATGAGTGTGGTGCGACACGCCCCCAGAACACCCCCACATGTTAGGCACCCCCAAGTATTGAGTCTTGTGAACAATGCGCCTAACACATTTGTTTTGTGCATTATGCATTGTAGCTGGCTCACTTTGGCGCATTTTACGCCAGAAAAGGGTGAGAAACCCTTTGATACATGTCTCCCTAAGAATCTCTTTCCACAATCCTAAAACTCTTGCAACAGTGAAAATGCCAACAAGATTTCTCTAAATCCATTGGTTAGAGACATTTCCTTTTGCTTCAATCTTGCAGAACATCCATTACCTAGAAAACTATTAGCTCATTCTACTTGTTTGAAGTCAAGATTGTGAGTAGAGAAGGACTAGGATTCCTTGCATCATATTTTTTCATGCAGTTCCTGGCAGGGCCGGGATGATGAGGAAGAGAAGATAGGTGACCGTGGCTGAATTTTCCATTGTGGACAGGGGAGGGTGCTATATGCCTTTTTTTCCTCAGGTATCGTAATACTATGTTCCCTTGCATTACATGCTGTATACCTCAACTAATGGCCAAATGGCCTTTGGTAGAAAAGTACTGAAATCTGTGGCATTTTAACCAACTCCTTTTGTTTTCTATTTTGCTTTGCACAACCCTCTGAGTGCTGTCTGAGGATGATCTGGAAGCTTAAGGGTACAGTACGTTCACACCGCATCTTGGATATATTTTCGCAATACGTAAAACGTATTTTTGGATGCATTTTCTTTACTGCAAAAACGTATCCCTATTGTTTCCATGGGCTTTTCAATGCGTGAAATGGATCAAGAATTGACATGTCTTTAAATGCATCCGTTTAACGTAATGCAAAACGAATATAAAACACGTATCGTCTGAATGACGATACATATTTTACATTGAAATCAATGTAATCATACTTGAACATTGTTAAATACATTTTGGGGTCTGTTTTTTGGTATGTAAAACGTACCCCAAAAATTTATTTTACAAACACTGTGTGAATATACCCTAAAAGTTATTTACCAAGTTATTTTCTTTCCATGAGTCCAAAGGCAGCACAGTTTTCCTCCTTTATTAAAATTTTCTTAATACTGCATAAAAAGATGCCTGGCTTATTGTCTCAGGGGCCCCTCAGGTTAAAACTCCATGAAATGGCTTTCAGATGGCCACAATGTGGCCTAACAATGTGCTTGACATGATTTGCAAACCTCATGAACATGCTTTTTAGTGTGGTTTCTGCTCACGTTGTGACCACCTGGAGGACACTCAACAGAGCTTTAGGATGCCTTCACACAGTGCATTTTTTGGTGCGTCTTTTGGGTGCGTTTTTTTGTACAGCATTAAAAAAACACATAAAAATGTACTGTGTGAAAGCACCCTTATAGCAAATGTTTTGTTAATTAATGTCATTAATTAGTCTGATATGATACTTGTTGTATTGTCCTAGCTGGGGGAAGCAATGTTTAACCCATAGTGTACTGCCTTTGGAGTGAAAAAATGATCAGTCAATTTTAACTATTTGTAACCAATCCCAGTTTTTCTTAGATAGCTGTGTGAAAAAAGAAATAACTGAGAATATGTTGCTCTGAAAAGTTACATTTTCTGTTACAATCTATTGCTGTCCACAAGATGGTGCTGTGGCATTAGATGTACATTATTTTTACACGTTTTATACATTCTTTTTGACAAAACTAGGACTACCAGGCTGTTCATATAAACCATTTTATTTCTGCAGTGATAATTAGATGTGGACTCCCTGACCGTTTGTAGATAGGTTTTATAGTAGAGAATGAATTTAACAGCTTAGGTGCCATACATAGTAACTGTGTGTTTGTTTGTCAGTTGCGCTTGTTTTTTGTGTAAACTTTAAGGGGGACTTGTATAAAAGATCAGTGCGTCGAAGCACCTGTATTCACATTTTTTTCCATGAAAACTGCGCCTGATGTATGTCGGCGCCGAAGTGCGCTCATACATGCGAGGCAAACTTCGACGCCTCCGACAGACAGACCACATTGAAATGGGTCTGCCTGTCGGAGCTTTAATGCGCCTCACTTTGCCGACCCGTGTTAATACATGCGTCTGTGCTTTCAAATTTGGTGCGTCCCGCCCCAGAACGGCCACAGCACGCACCTTTATTTTAGAAATTGGCGAACCTTTCGCCTAATGCGCCTAACACATAGGTGAGTTGCGTCCGACAGCGGAGCCAGCACCGAGAGCGTTATACACCAGAAAACCGGAGAAAACCCCTAGGAGCATGTTCACACAATGTTTTTTTCCATCAACAAGCTGAAATACTCTAGTGTAAGTAAAGCCTGAAGGTCGGTTTCCTCAAAGCACTTCTTGGCTCAATAAATAATAATAATATGATGATGAAAGTAACTGCCAGCAATCATACACAGAACAATGATTGATACAAGTATTGATTACTGTTGCTCTACATTGTTCATCCATAAATAAAATTATCGTTATCATTTACTGCATAGTGACATGTATACCGGGTCATCAAACTTTTTCCACAGTACTATATTACTAATGCAATCAAAAACATGATTTAAATCCAAGTATGTATGGTAATTGTAATAAGATAAACATCCATCCTATTGTCCTAACAATTTGAGAAATTAGTAAGTGGGAAGCAAGTGAAAAAGCTGTAAGGGTGCTTTCACACGGTGTGTTTTTGGTGCGTTTTTTATGCCTTTTTTTGGATGCGTTTTTTGTGCAACAATATATATCATTAATTGCTGTGCCTTCCTGCACAAAAAACGCATCCAAAAACCGCATCAAAAACGCACCAAAAACGCACCATGTGAAAGCACCCTAAGGGTATGTTCAATATGTCGTGTTCAATAAATTTTTGGATACGTTTTCAATCCAAAAACGTATTCAAAAGCGCTGCGTAAAACGCATCCAACACGCACCCTATAGTTTTAAATAGGGCAAAACAGATCAAGATTTGACTTGTCTGAAAGATGCATTGGAAAGACACATGTAAAATGCTTATCATCTGAACACCAATGTGTGTTTTACATTGAAAGCAATGTAAATCACACTGCACAATGTTAGATGAGTGCAGTGTGAGTGCGGTCTGTTTAGAGTCTGCAACATGGATCCAAACACGCATCTAAAAACGGATCTAAAAACGTATTGAACATGTCGTTTGATCATACCCTAAAGAGCCGTTCACACGGCTTATTTTGGGCATGGATTGCAGCCGTATTGTGCGTCGTACTGCGCTGCAATACGGCTGGAATCCATCACAGCCATTACGGTAATCCACAGTTCTCACAGAGAACTATGGATTCCGTCTCTCCTCCCTGCTCGGCGAATACGCTGGGCGGGGAGAAAGGGACATGTTCGTTATCCCGGCGGGATACACGCCGTGGATAACGAAAGTCTATGGGGCCGGGGAGCTGTGTCCCCGCCCCTTATTCAAGCCGTAATTGCGGGCAAAATCCTTCCCGCAATTACGGCTTGAATAAGCCGTGTGAACCGGCCCTAATTGTTACCAAAAGCTGGATTCACTCATGGAAAAATGCAACAAAATTTTTTTTCAATTGACTCCAATGTCACCCTTGTTCCAAATCAGATGTAATTTTTCTATTTTGAGTATATTATGTCATCTGGTATTTCTTGTTATTTTTTTTCATATATTATATTTTCTGATGTTTGTATTTTAGGCAGCTCTACTGCCTTCACCTTATCTTTTTGGATTGTAAGATTAAGGTTTTTTAGAGACATGACTGGTTAATATTTTTTTATATCCATATGGGGTATCATTGACTATTTTTATCATGTGACTTTTTTGTAAGGAATATTTAAGCAGGAAATGTGATATGGTATATGCTACGTGTATCGGGTAAAAACTCCTTATGGGCATACTAGCTCACTATCCCACAGGAATTATATTGGTACCCTATGTTTGCTATGAAGCGCTTTTTTGCTACGCATCAAGCATTTCTCTTGCTATCTACTGATGATTTCAGTTACCTCTGAATGATACAGGCTTGGGTGAGCGTTATCCAAAAAGATTAGGGTCATAATCTAGGGTGCAGCAGGTGAAGATAGTATGGGACTATTCTTTTCATGACGGAAATCCCGTTAAGGGTTGAGATAGTTTATGTTCACATGGCTTACTGACGACGTAGTTGCGGGACGGATTTCACCCGCAATTACGCCATGTGCTCCGGAGTGGGGGCGGGGGCCGTCAGCTCGCCGGCCCCATAGACATTCATTATCCACGGCATGTATCCCACCGTGATAATTGACATGTCACTTTCTCCCAGCTCGCCGTATTTCGCGAGCGTGGAGAGGAGACGGATTACCGTAATGACTGGGACGGATTTCAGCCATATTTCGCGCAGTACGGTGCGAAATACGGAATGAAATCCGTCCCAAAATAAGCCGTGTGAACATGGCCATAGGGTATTTTTTGGTATAGGGATAGAACAGCCTGTATAACCAATAACCCTTTTCTTTTGGTATGGGTTTCTGACTATTGGACATATACCCTAAAAGACAGGATATATGCCTGTCCATCATTGGTTGATGAGTCTAATTCCTTATTTATTAACTTTAATTATGTAAAAGTTACGTTTTATTGAAATACCTACAGTATTTCCTTAGTATTAGTAAATGCTAAGGAGGTATTTAGAAATATGTAAGTGGTACTCATCACTGTCTTGCTAGCTGGCAAGCCATTATGTCATCATATTTTTTTCAGATGCTTGTGCGTGAATACATTCTTTTCTACATTGATATTTTATTGTTATCTAATAAAGTGGAATTTCTAACTGGAATTGCTGAAATGCTGGACTTAATATACCAAATCACAGTTAGTTACAAAACCACCTACATTTTTTTAGTGCTTGCATTTTTGACGCAGTTAAAAAATGCAAACAAAAGTTTAGTGTGTGAATCCAGTCTAAAAGTATAATTTAAGGGTGACACGTATGAAAACTGTCCTGGTCTAAGACATTCTTTGTTGTCTATAGCAAGCAATCAGAGCGGCCGTTTCATTTTTTCAGAGCACTAGATAAAATGTAAGGGGAACTCCGATTGGTTGTTGTGGGAAACAAAGACATTTTTAGACCGAGACAGTTTTAATACATATTGCTCTGAGTATATTGAATGTACAGCACTCAGTAATGAAAGGTTCAAGTGGAAAGGGAATTGCAACTCGTATAAGAATATATCCACAGCACACGAAAGGATTTTTGGTTCAAATTAAGATATATACTTTATATATTACTATATATATATGTTACTCAAAAAAATAAAATAAAGAGAACACTAAAATACCACTGTCACGGGAGTTCCTGTGACCCCCGTATCGGGTTGCAGGCACACCCGCACTCTGGCGGCATCTCCTGCTGCGAGCAGCCCTGCGACCCGTTCCTCGGGCTGCGGGCGCCATTACCGTGTATAGTACTTTTCTGCCTCTGTCCCTCGACCACAAACCTTAGCCGCCTGTCCTGACCTGCCGCCTGTCCCCAACTACGAGCCTGCCTCACGATTCTGTACCACGCCACACCTCGGTAACCACCGCAAGCAAGTCACGTCAGGGGTAGCGACCTGGTAGCAATCTGCCGCAGCAAGTCCATCCCGCTTTGCGGCGGGCTCTGGTGAAAACCGGGCCTACTTCCGCTCCCTGGCGTGGCTACTACCATCGCTTACGGTGGTCCAGAGGATCCACTTCCACTGACTGTTACAGTTCGATTCGGCCATAGATCCCTCCAAGGTGCCTCTACCAAGAGTCTCTGACCTCACCACCATCTTGGCCCAACAGTCGAAATTGATTGCGCAGCAAGCACAACAGCTTAATCAACTGTCTTCGATGATGCAGCAGCTCCTTGTCACTCAGCAGCAGCAGCCGGCTGCTGTGGCTCCACCCGTGGCAGCCACTCTGGGGATGTCCGCCGGCCCTAAACTCCGGTTGTCCATGCAAACGAAGTTTGACGGGGATCCTAAGGCCTGCAGGGGCGTCATCGCCCAGTGCTCCCTCCATGTGGAGCTTATGGTTGGTCAGTTCCCGTCCAAAAGGTCCAAGGTGGCCTTCATGGTCAGTCTCCTCTCTGCAAAAGCCCTGGTCTGGGCGACTTCACACTTGAACGAGGCGATCCCGTCACAACTGATCTTGCAACATTCCTGCAGGAGTTTTACAACGTCTTCGAAGAGCCTGCCCGCGCTTCATCTGCCGAGACCGCCTTTTTGAATTTACAGCAAGGGAGCTCCTCCGTAGGAGACTACGCCATGCAATTCCGCACACTAGCTTCGGAGTTGGCTTGGAACGATGCAGCGTTGTGCGCCACATTCAAGAAGGGTCTCTCCAGCTAGATTAAGGAAGCCATCTCCACCAGGGACCCTCCGTCTTCGTTAAGTGAGCTCATCCATCTGGCAACCCGGATTGACATCCGTTTGACGGAGAGACGGGAGGAGCTCCGTCAACAGCACTAACCAGTCTAAACACGTTGTCTACCCCGTCTTGCGCCGGTGTTTCTTCGGCCTCCACTGCCTCCTTCGCAGCCAGCCATGGAAGAGGCCATGCAAGTGGACAGAGCCCACTTTACTCCGCAAGAACTTACATGGCAACGTGAGGAGAACTTGTGCCTCTACTGCGGCAGCCCTGAAAATTTCCGCAGGGGTTGTCCGCTCCGTCCGCAACATCCAGGAAATGAGCGCACTTAGGCTTCGTGGGAGAAGCATCCCTAGGTGTGAGCAATCCCTCTCCACAACTCATGCTGACAGTTCGGGTCACAACTAATGCCGGAATCTCATTTCAAGTGGCTGCCTTTCTGGATTCTGGATCTGCCAGGAATTTTTGGATGGCCAAGTATCGTCCCTCGGTGGTCCGCTTAGACCAACCCTTGGTCATCTCATCCGTTAGTGGTAAGCTACTGAGCAACTCCATCCTCTTTTGGACTGAACCAGTGGTCCTACACGTAGGAGCTTTGCACAAGGAGAGGATCGCATTCTTCGTACTACCTCGTTCTTCCTCGACTGTTCTCCTGGGGCTTCTATGGCTGCAGCGTCATGCCCCTATGCTCAACAGGAAGACGGGTGAAGTTTTGCGTTGGGGTCGTGACTGCCAGTCTCGCTGCCTAGTGGCACCTCGCTGGGTGTGCCCCATTCCTCTACAACCAGCTCCGAAGTCTCTAGCAGGCCTGCCACAACCGTATCAAGACTTTCAGGATGTCTTCTCTGAGAAGCAAGCGGAGATTCTTCCTCCACATCGTCCCTACGATTGCCCTATAGACCTGCTGCCTGAGACTCGTCCGCCCCGGGGTAGAGTCTACCCGCTCTCCGTACCCGAGACTCAGACTATGTCAGCCTACATTAAGGAAAACCTACTGAAAGGCTTCATCCGTAAATCTACTTCTCTGGGGGGTGCCGTTTTCTTCTTTGTGGAGAAGAAGGATGGGTCCCTGCGACCGTGCATCGACTACTGCGGTCTCAACAAGATCACCATTAAAAACCGGTATCCTTTACAATTGATTACCGAACTCTTTGATCGTCTCCACGGAGCTAAAGTCTTCTCCAAGTTGGACTTGCGGGGAGCTTATAATCTCGTTCGGATCCGAGAAGGTGACGAGTGGAAGACGGCCTTCAATACTCGTGATGGGCACTTCGAGTATCTGGTGATGCCCTTCGGCTTATGCAACACTCCAGCAGTCTTCCAGGAATTTGTCAATGACATTTTCAGAGATCTCCTGTATGACTGCATAGTCGTCTACTTGGATGACATTCTGGTTTCTTCACCTAATCGGGAGATCCACCAGTCGCATGTGCGCCAGGTCCTGAAATGCCTGCGTGAGAATCACCTCTATGCCAAACTGGAAAACTGCCAATTCCCCCGGACCAGCCTCCCGTTCCTCGGATATATAATCCCGGACAAGGGTCTGCAGATGGACCCCACTAAACTGTCCGCCGTCCTACTGTGGCCTCAACCTGTCGGCCTCCGGGCCATACAACGCTTCTTGGGATTCACCAACTATTACAGGTGGTTCATCCCACATTTCTCAACGTTGGCGGCACCGATTGTGTCTCTCACCAAGAAGCATACCAACACGAAACTGTGGCCACCAGCCGCCGAAGAAGCCTATTCCAAGTTATAGGCTGCCTTTGCCTCGGCACCCGTTTTATCCCGGCCGAATACAGAGAACCCATTTTTCTTGGAGGTCGATGCCTTGTTCGTGGGGGCTGGAGCGGTTCTCACCCAAAAGGGCCCTAAAGGCAAGACTCGGACATGCGGGTTCGTTTCCAAAACTTTCTCGCCCGCCGAGAGAAACTACACCATCGGAGACCAGGAGATTCTGGCCATTAAGCTTGCTTTACAGGAATGGTGCCACCTCCTGGAGAGTGCTCGGCATCCTGTAAACATCTCCATCGATCACAAGAATCTCCTCTACCTCCAAACTGCGCAAGGGTTAAAAACCCACACCAAGGCCAGGTGGTCGCTTTTTTTCTCTTTTTAATTTTTACCTTTTCACGACCCCCAAAAAAAGAATTTCAAAGTGAGGGCCTTTCTCGGGCCCCCAGATTTTTGGGGGAGTAGGGGAGGCCACTCCTCGGCCTTTGGGTTACCCCTGATTGCTGATATCCGGGCCCCCCCGAAAAACCTAAAACTTTTTACCCCCTTTAAAGGGACAAAAAGGCTCCCGGCGCCCCAAGAATAGGGAAATGGAAAGGGGTAATTCTTTTGTATACCCGGGGAAACCCCCTGGGGTTAAAAAGGGTTTTTCCCCTATTCCCCGGTTTTTACTGGTGAAAAAAAAAAAACAAGTTTCCAGCGGACTTAAAAAAACCTTTTTTTTCTACTGCTTTATTTCATTTTTCCCCATGGGAAGGGAGTAAAATTGACACCCAAGGTTTTCCCGGGCAGTACAAGCCTTGATCACGGAAATTTAAACCTTCAAATCTAAAATTCCACAAATTTTATATACATAAGTAAAAGGAAATGAGAAAAACCCCCCCCTCCTCCTTCCCCCTTTCCCATCTTTTCCCCCATAAAAATCTGGAAAAAATAATCACTATATTCATAGAGAATATTAAAAATTTTAAATATATATGTTTTTTATAGGTCGGAACCCTTACTTGAAAATTTAAATTATATGTAGGCGAGATCTTTTTCTCGGGTTTCTTTGCCACCCGGTGTCCTTGTTTCTGGGATTTTGTACCCTACTGGGCCTTTCTTTTCCTTTGCTTTTGTTGCCAGTCCCCCCCAAATAGGGGGGCCTATCTCCCTTCTCTTTTTCCCATTGAAAACGGGGATTACCCATATCCCCTGCGGGGGGTTGGGGGTTTTTTAAAATTTTTGGGGCCGCTCCAGAATGTGGGGGAGCACCCTTTTCTAATGTGGCCAAATTTTCTGCTATTTCACCTTAAATTTTTCCAAATTTACTGTTTCCCAAAGTATAGCATGTTCCATTGTATACATTGAAATGACATTTATTTTATGGTGCTTTGGAAATTTAATAAAAATTTTCAATGTTTTTCATTTTGTTATTTCGTCCTTCAAATGTGTTTGTTTTTACACTATTTTTAATCCCATTTGCATGGTTTTTTTACATGGAAAAAAAAAAACCAAAAAGACAGGGGAAAAACCCAAAAAAAACGGGAAAAAAAAAAAAGGGGGTTAGTTTTCTAAATTTTTTCCCGTAAAGGATTAATAATATAAAAAAAAAGATCTTTTAAAAAGAATAAAAACATTTTAAAAAGGGGATAATTTTTGGCAGTTTTTTTTAAAAGACGGTGTACATATAGGGCCCCAGACGAGGGAAACAGTTGGGAAATTGTATTTTTCCCCAAAGTAATTCGGGGAAAAGGGAAAAAAACAAATGAAAAAACGGGGGTTTTCCCGGGTAATGTTTTTTTTTCCATGTAAAAAAAGGCACGATTGCAGCGTAGTAAATTTATAGGGTAAAACAAACACTTTTTAAAGGGGGCCCGAAATAACAAAAATTTTTAAAAACATTGGGGGAATTTCATTAATTGGGGAAAGCGCCCAATAAAAAATATTTTCATAAAATTATAAAAAATGTAACATGTTTTACGTTGGAAAGGGGTATTTGAAAATTTAAGGGGGAATAGAGAACAGTGGCCAGCATTAAAAAAAGGTTTTCCACACATTCTGGGGGGCCAAACATTTTAGGGGAGAACATGCAGGAGATATGGATAATCCCGTTGTATGAAATTTAGAGAAGGTGGGTTTGGGGCCACCAAAGGGGGGGGGGAATGGCAAAATTTGTTGGGGATCAGAGAGGGGCCGGGGGAAAAATATCCTAGAAACAAGGACCCCGGGGGGTGGAATAAATTAAAAAAATTAAAATCTCCCCTCCCATTTTTAATTTAAAAGAACCCTTCCCCGAAATAAACAGAAATATATTTTATTTTATAATATTGCTTATGAAATATAGTGATTTTTTTTTCCCAGATTTTTATGGGGAAAAAGGGAAATAGGAGAAGGGGGGAGGGGGTTTTTTCTCTTTTTCCCTTTTTAAATTATTTTTATATATGGGTGGATTTAGAGGGTTTGAAGGTTGTACTTTTCCGTAAAAAAAAGGGCTTGTCCCGTGCCCGGGAAACGCTTTGGGAGTGTCATTTTGTCCCCCCATGTATGGAAAAAATGGAAAAGCAGTAGAAAAATGAAGTTTTGAAGCCCCGTTTGGAAATCTTGTTGTTTTTTTTTTTGCTTTGGGCTCTTGCCGTGGGGGCCAAGGTTAAGGGCTTTTTGGGAGGGAAAAATTTCACTGCAATTAAATTGGATCGAAACGGGTGTTTTAATTTAAAATTTCCGGATTTTTTGGGGAGAGGGGAAATTCTCTGTAATATGTGTCTGTTTAAAAGTTTCCGGCAGCCCGAGCACAACCTACGGGGGCCCATTTATATTTTTTTTAACCTGTCCCGAAAATAACATACTTAAATAAATTAAAAAAGTATTTTGCAGGGAGTACTAAAAGATTTCAATTTTATATGGCTTTTTATCCATTTAAAAACAAAATGGTAGCAATATGGATCCCCGAAGCAAAATTAGCCCAAGGTTGGGGCCCCAATAAAATTTGAAAAAATCAGAAGGGAATGAAAAAGTTGCATGCATAGTTCCCCAAAACCTGGAGAAAGCCCAAAAAAACAGGAAACAAAGCTTGGTGGGACAAAAATTCCCCAAAAAAATTTTCTTGAGAAGAAAATAATCCCAAGAGGTTTAAAAGGGTAAATAAACAGCCTTCCTTTATGGGTTTAAAGATGAAATTCTGACAAGATGGAATGCGCACCCCAAGGGAAAGTTCCTTTTTACACCCTTTTCCAGTAATAGTGGAAAAATGAGACAAAAAAAATAAAGGGAAAAACAAGAAAAAAATTAAAAACAAAAAAACAGAAACTTTACAAAAGTATACAGATCAAAGATTTTTTTAAAAAAACGATTTTAAAGGGGTAAAAAGAAATATTGCGAAAATTTGAATTAAACCCTTATGGATATAAAAAAAACAAAAAAAACCCCAAAAAGGGTTTTTTGGGGGGCCCATGGCACAATTTAAAAATTTTACAATTTGGAAAAAAGGAAAGGAGGCCTAGTCTATTTTAAAGACCCCCCATATGAAGAAGAAAAATTTAAAAAAAGGGGAAATAAAACTTTTGATGTGGATATGGGTTGTTAAAGGAACATTTTGAATAGTTTCTTGTCAATGGAAAACCCCATATGAACAAGGAAAAATATATACCCCAAAATAATGAATGAAAAAGAAAAAGAAAAAAAAAATTATAACCCTCAAAAAAAAGGGAAAGAAGGGAGGAAGGGGAAAAACCGTGGGAAAGAAAAAGAGGGGGGGAGGAAGAAAAGAAATAAAAAGAAAAAAATTGAGGATTAAAAGTAGTATCATTTTTTTACTGACTCCCACCCTACTAACCCATAAGGAATTAAATTTTTATAAATAAAAGGTTTTTTAATTTTTTTTCCCACCCGGAAAATGAATGGTTATTTAACACCTTAAAGGATTTTTAAAACGGGGTTTTTTAGAGGACCCCCCAAACCAAGGTGGATAAGTTTTTTTAGACCGGATACCAAAGATTGTGAAAGTAAAAAAAATAAAGAAAAAAAATGCACAGGAAAAAATTTGTTTGGGAGAGGGATAATATAATGAAAATGAGGGTTTTAAAGTTTTGATGAACAGCAGGGCACCTCATTTCCTTTAAAAGAGTTACAAGGGAAATGGGGGTGAAGATTGATACAAGATGGGAAATGAGATTTTTTTAGTGGGAAACCCATTTTTTCCCCGAAAATCAAGGAGTAGAGGCAAGGGATATATTCCCGACCCCCAAAAGGAGGGGAGATATAAAAAAGGCTATAGGAAAAGAACCCAAAAAAGGAAAAAAAAAAATAAATTTCAATTTGACATTAAAAGGAAATTAAAGCATTGAAAAAAAACTAAAAAAATAAAAAACGTTTAAACATTTTGAAAAAACGATAAGGGGGGCATACGGGGAGTTTTAGATTTCCCAAATTTTTTTTATAAAAAAAAATTTTCCCTCATTTTAGAGGTTTAAAAAAAAAAACAGAAAATTACCCAAGGAAACCCCGGGAAAATGATTAAAGGTTTAAAATTTGGAAAAAACGTTGAAAGAGGAGTGAAACCCGGGCGCTATCTCGAAAAACAAACAAAACAATTAAACTAAGGAGAATCCTCGGACTCCTATATTTTTATGGGGTCCCTAAAGTTTTACAAAGGGGGAAATTTTCCCCCTAAGTGCGCCCTATTTGTAAACTAGTGTTTTAAAAGTTGACAGCCCCCTTGAATAAGTGGGTGGATTTGCAAATTACAATTATAGTTTAAAAAATCACCGGGTTATCTAAAAGACAGTGCAAAGGTTTTGAAAATTTTTTCAGAGTTTAAAATTTTTTTTGGAAGGGAATTAACCCGGTCAGTTTAGATGTCTGTAACTTGTATTTCTTGTATTCCCAAAAAATTTGTAAGAACAGCTAGGAATTTTCATTTAAAAAAAAAAAGTGGATATAGAGAAGAAATTTTTTCCTATTTTTTTGGATTGTATAGATTTTTTTACTGTGCAAAAAATTTTTTCAAGTTTTGGGGCAAAAAATATTATTTTCCCAAAAAACCCTGGTTTTCCCCCAAAAGGTGCCCACTGCCCCTTCCCCCAAATTTGGGTAAAACCCGTTTATGGGTGGTGGGAGCAAACCCCATATTTAATGGGATATAATCCCTTTTTTTGGCCCGTAAATTTTCTGGGATGGGCGGGGTTTCTTGGACGGCCTCCTCTTTTGGGATGGGGTCGGGAATTTTGGGGTCTTACCCGGAATTTTGTGCAAAAATTTTAAAAAACAAAAGGGCGTTTAAAATTATGTTTTTTTTTTTCTCATGATCCAATCAAATGCCAAATTTTTTGAAACTTTGGGTTAACTGGGGGAGGGTTTCACAATCTAAGGGGTCACTCCTTATTTTAAGGGGGGAAAATTAGTGGTTAAAAAACACTTTAAGAGCAGTTAGCTGCAAACCCTAGACAAAACACTATTAATGGGTTATCCCTTATGGAGAATATTTCCCAAAGGGAGTAAGATCATGTAAATAATGAAAAAAAAAAAAACAAGGAAATGAACAAAAGTGGAACCAGATTTCAAAATAAGGGGGTTTCACAAACAAAAAGTTACGACCCCCCCAAAGGGGAAAAAGAAGGGTTTTAAAACAGGGGGATTTGGTTTTTACCCTAAAAAAACCGGGAAAAAAAAAATAAAAAGGGAATATGAAAAGGGGGGTTTTGTTTTCTACCCTTCCCTTTTAGTAAGGTTTAATTAAAAATAATTAAAAAAAAATTTTTTTTATAAGAATATAAAAAATTTAAGGACAGGATAAATTTATTGGGGAGATATATTAGGAAAATTGGTTTTACATATAGTGGCCAAAACGAGGAAAAAACCCGTAGGGAATGTAAATTTTTAAGTAAAATTTAGGAGAAAGAAAAAAAATGAAAAAAGGTTATCAGTAAAAGTTTTTTTTTTCCCTATAAAAGGCCCCGATTTCAGGTATGTAAATATGTGTAAAACAAACACATTTTGAAAAGGGCGAAATAAAAAAATTTTATAACATTGAGAATTTCATTAATTGGGAAAGCGACCATAAAAAAATTGTCTACAATGTATCAATGTAACATGCTTATTTTGGAAAGCGTATTCGAAAATTTAAGGTGAAAATGCAGAACATGTGGCCAGCATTTAAAAAAGGCTGCTCCAACATTCGGAGCGCCCAAACATTTTATGGGGCAACAGCAGGAGTATGGATAATTCCGTTGCTATGCAATAGAGAAGATAGATAGGCCACCTAGTGGTGGGGACTGGAACATTGCTACAGACAGAGAGGCCGGTGGATAATATCTAGAAAAAAGGCCCACGGGTGGCATAAATCTGAGAATGTTTCCCCCCCCTCCCTATATTAATTTAAAAGTAATTCCGACCTATAACAAACATATATATTATTTTTAACATTCCCTCTATAAATATAGTGTTATTTTTACCAGATTTTTATGTAAAAAAGACAAGGAAAAGGGGGAGGGGGTGTTTTCATTTCCTTTTATTATGTATTATTTTTTTATATAATATTTTATTTTATATATAGGGGAAAATTGATGGTAAAGGTTTACTTTCCTTGATAAAGGGCTTGTACGTCCCCAAAAAACGCTTTGGAGTGTCAGTGTACCTCCTGCTATGGAATAAAGCAGTAGAAAAATGAAGTTTTGAAGTCCGCAGGATCTTGTTGTTTTTTGTTTGTGTTGGGCTCTTGCCGTGAGCAAAGGATACTGGGCATTGACGGAAACTCACTGCAATTGAATTGGATCAAGCAAGGTGTTTTATAAAGTGGTTTCTATTCGGGTGAGTGTGACTTCTTGTAATTGTGTTGTTTTACTGGTGGCCTGAGTTTGGCCAAAAAACGTGAAAGAATTCGTGGAAGTTGTTGACTTGCGTCGTCTCAAACCGGCGGGGGTGTGCAACTCTCCAGTGCCTAAAATGTCCGTGGGTTCAATCGCCTGGAAATTTTCACCGACTTACCCCTCTGCCGGTAAACGGTTATTTGGGTGGTCACGGAAAGATTTCTCCAAAATGGGACACTTTGTTCCGCTGCCCGCCCCTCTTCCACCCCAAAAACTAGCCAATCTCTTCTTTCAACATATTTTCTGGTAATGGACTTCCCAAAATCGTTCGGGAAAGGGGAGTTCGTTTTCTAAAAAATTTTTGGGGGATTCAAGTCAAACTGGACTTTTCCTTGCCACCACCCCCCAAAATCTAATGGCCATGTGGAGGGGTGAAACAGGTCTTGGGTACCTACTTCGCATTTCATGCCTGCTTGACACAACGATTGGTCTGTTTGTTGCCATGGGCAATTTTCAAAAACAATTCCTGGGGTCAGATTCTGCCGAAGTTTCCCCTTTTTTCAGGGTTTTTTTGCCAGCCCCCCCGTCCCCCACTTCTGCTGCCACCTCCCCCTCCAATGTTCCGCGGTAGACGTCTCGTCCGTGACTTATCTGTCATTTGGGAAAAAGACACCCCCAAATTTGCTTCAGGCTCTGCCTGAATGAAGGTCCGGGCAGCAAAAAAAAGGAGACCCCCTCGTCCTTTGCTCGGGAGATAAGGTGGGGTTGTTGCCGTATGTCCCCTAAAAACTCCCAGTATAAGCTTGGTTTCCCCTGTTTCTAGGCCCTTTGAAGTCCTGAGGTACATAATTTTTGGGCCCTAAAAAACTCTGGTCCCCCCTATATGCGCACCCAGACCCCTTCAAGCTCCCGCTGAAACCGGTCATCCTTAATCGGTTTTTACGGCTGGGTTCCCCTTTCCCCCGTAGTGACTCCCCAATGTTTTTACAGTTAAGGAGATTTTGGCCATGAAGATGGTTAGGGAAAAAGTTTTTTTTGGGTTTACTTTAGGGGCCCTTGGGCTAGGGGGAAAGGTTTGGGGGGACGAAGGAGAATCCTGGATCGGGACCCCCTTAAGGGTTTTTAGACTAGAAAGAGGGGGAAAGGCCTAAGGGGAGAGGGGGGGGGGGGTACTGTCACTGTCCTCGGGCTGCGGGCACGCTCGTAGCTCTGTCCACTTACCTCGCTGTGCTCCTGCTGTACTTCGGGTGCGCGCATTACTGCAGCTCAATTTAAAGGACAGCTCGACGGTGATTGGTCTCACCGGGACCTGACCCTATTTAAGTCCTGCCCCTTCTTATCACCTTGCCGAATTAATAGTGCCCTGTGCCTAGAGAGGAAGCATTCTGTTGTACCTTATTGCCATTACCATGTATCGTACCTTTCTGCCTCCATCCCTTGACCTCGAACCTTAGCCGCCTGTCCTGACCTGCCGCCTGTCCCCGACTACGAGCCTGCCTCATGATTCTGTACCACGACACACCTCGGCAGTCACGAAGCAAGTCACGTCAGGGGTAGGACCTGGTGCAAACTGCCCAGCAAATCCATCCGCTTTGGGCAGGCTCTGGGAAAAGGACCCACTT
Source organism: Phyllomedusa bahiana (assembly GCA_025379985.1). NCBI lineage: Eukaryota > Metazoa > Chordata > Amphibia > Anura > Hylidae > Phyllomedusa > Phyllomedusa bahiana. Next base: position 28,385 of record JAODAL010000994.1, read on the forward strand.
TGATTCCGCTCCCCGGGGTGGCTCTACCATCACTTGCGATGGTCCAAGGGATCCACTACCACTGACTGTTACAACCACATCCTAGATCTCAATGAATGAAATATTCCGGTTGCTTTCTTTATTCATTCCGTAGTGGAATGCGTTGAGAGCAATCAAACATGATCAATGAAAATTAAAATTGATATCCCATGGAGGTCTGGATTTGGAATGATACTCAAAATTAAAGTGGAAAATCAAATTTCAGGGTGATTCAACACCTGGGAATGTTCCTGATGAGGCGGCAGATGTCCCCATGAGGGATCTCCTCCCAGACCTGTATTAAAACATCATTCAACTCCTGGACAGTCTGTGGTGCAAGTTGGTGGATGGAACGAGATATGATGTCCTAGATGTGCTCGATTGGATTTAGGTCTGGGAAGCAAGCAGGCCAGTCCATAACATCAATGCCATCATCATGCAGGAACTGCTGACACACTTCAGCCACATGATCTCACAATGGGCCTGATGACCTCATCCCAGTACTTAATGGCATTCAGGGTATCTCTGGCTAGCACATGGAGGGCTGTGCAGCCCTCCAAAGAAATGCCTCCCCGCACCATTACTTTGGCCACTGCCAAATTGATCATGCTGGAGGATGTTGCAGACAGCAGAACGTTCTCCACAGTGCCTCCTGACTCTGTCACGTCTGTCACATGTGCTCATTGTGAACTTGCTCTCATCCATGAAGAGCACATGGCACCAGTGTCAAATCTGCCAATCTTGGTGTTCTCAGGCAAATGCCAGTCATCTGCACATTGTTGGCTGCAAGCCGAACACCAACTTGGGCCCTCATACCACCCTCATGGAGTCTGTTTCTGACAGTTTGAGCAGATATATGGATATTAGTGGCCTGCTGGAGGTCATTTTGCAGGGCTCTGGCACTGCTCCTCCTGTTCCTCTGTGCACACAGGAGACAGTAGTGATCCTGCTGCTGGGTTATTGCCCTCCTATGGCCCCCTCCATGTCTCCTGGTGTACTGGCCTGTCTTCTGGTATTTGCTTCATGATCTGGACATTGTGCTGACAGATACAGCTAACCTTCTTGCCCCAGCTCACATTGATGTGCCATCCTGCACTATCTGAGCAACTTCTGTGGGTTGCAGACACATTTTCATGCTACCTCTAGGGGTGAGAGCAATGACAAAATGCAAAAATGACCAAAACAACCGGCAAAAAGGAGGAGGAGAGAGAAATGATCTGTGGTCACCAACTGCAGAACCACTTCTTTATAGGGGTTGTCTTGCTAATCATTTATACCTGTTGTCTATGCCATTTGCATAACAACAGGAGAAATTGGTTCACAATCAGTGTTGATTCATAACTGGACAGGTTAATTTCACAGAAGTGCGATTGACTTGGAGTTACAGTGTGCTGTTTAAGTGTTCTCTTTATTTTTTTGAGTATACGTGTGTGTGTGTGTGTGTGTGTGTGTGTGTGTGTGTGTGTGTGTGTGTGTGTGTGTAGCAAATAGTGTGGATATTGTAGATATGTGTCTGACACCCTTGACAGTTTTGTTAGGGGGTGTGTTGTGCCACATTAATAAAATTAGACACAATTGTGAATGTGTTTCACCAGAATGTGGCACACAGATGTACTAACTCATGCCAATTTTATACTGGTAAGACAAATTTTGGCACACCTTTTGGTGCATGTTTTTGCCTCTTAACAGGACACATTTATAAAGTGTGTGGGTATAAATTCTTTATTCTCAGACATAGGTTACAGGAAACAAAACAAAACAAACTAAAGCTTCAGCCGTCTGGCCACTAACTACATCTCTAGAGAGAGCTCTCTAACCTGGTCTGGACCTAGCACCCAGCACCACCAAAACACACTGTCACCATATGTCGGGGTGCAGACGTACCTGGAGCCTCTGGGGGCTAGAGCCTCTCTCAGGCTCCACAACTGTTCCAATACTAGGTAGCAAACCCCGCCCCCTGATCACCTGGAGTAACAGACCTTTAATAAGCCTCCAGAGATCTACCACAACCCTGTTCTGGAATGTGGGAACAGTCACCCACCCAATCCTGTGGCTGTTCCAGACAAGCTACCCCATACCTAGCTGCCAAGCAGCTATTCTAGCAAATCTAGCGTCAATGACCCAATGTAGGTGGCTTGTCCCCCCGGAGACCAGCTCCTTGGTGGCGCATCTGCAGCAAGTCTGTAGCCTCAATCAACCTAGTGGCAGGAACATCTATATTATATAAATTTAATATATTTATATATATATATATATATATATATATATATATATATATACACACATACCTGTGTGTGTGTGTGTGTGTGTGTATGTGTGTGGTGCACATATGGTATATAAGCCTGGTGTGTATGAGATGTATACATAGACACACTTTTACTTGAAACAAATCACTGACCATAAGGGCCCGTCTCCACGGTATGGGTTTTCAGTCGGATTTACAGACGTTTTTTTGGATTTGAAAACCATCTATAATCTGACTGTCAACCTTTTAAATCGACGTAATTAAAAAGTCTGTGCAGTAGTTCACACTGCACAGATTTTCTGCCGGGCGTTTTTTTACACTGCCAGCTTTCCTAAAAACTTAGAACATATTCATTCTTCCGTTTTTGGGCGTAACATGAGTGTGAAGGGGGATGATTTGAATCCGCAAATCATGGACAAAAGCCGTCCCCTTTTTGTTCAAAGAAAGACAAAATACTGGATAATCTGTGCCAAGGGGACAGGCCCTAAGACTTTTCTTTACAGCACCTCACAAAGACGTTCAGCTCAAGCTGAGTTGTTTAATTTTGTAACTAGCCAATAGACTGATAGAAGCGCTGTGGTCTCCAATCTCACTGTTGCTGAGGCGCCAGTGCCTGGGCTGCTTCGTGGTTCCTGTGGTGTTTTAATTTAATTTCCCACTGTTTTAGATTGCTTTTCTAAGCACACAGGACTCAGCAGGATGGGTCCATGGCACTCCAGCACCAGCTCTGTCTTATTATTCTAAAGTCTTGACTGTGCAGCAGAAGATGGATCTCAAAGACCTAAATAAACAGAAATATAAATATGAGACGTCAATAAGGGCAGACAAGTATTTTGGTGACAATGGTGACTGGAGAACAGGGGGAGCAAAAAGGATGAGAGGTCTATATTATCTAGAGATGCCAGGAAGGGAACTGAGTATATTTGGTAACAAATGGTATTAATCTTAAAGCAAGTTATGCCAAGATTTCAATGACTTATGTTTGGTACATAGAGAAATGTAGGGGACAAGCAAAATGTGTCCCTATTTCAATTAATCTTAGTGAAAAATGAACTTGGATAAAACATATTTTTACCATGTTGGATGGCGGCGTTCATTGTCTTGACTCTTGCTGCTTTTGGAGAGAAAAATCAATGGATCACAAATAAATAGCTTATCTTGATTTGTTGGTTCACCACATTGTGATATATATGAAGAGTACATTGACCCTGGTAGGCCATGGCACTACAGAAACTGAAGGAGTGGATCCTGAGAGCAAATGTTTCCTCTGGACCACTCAAAACATGAAATATAATTTATATATATGGGAAGCTTAAAGTGGATTCAGAACGCCATTAGCTGGTATATTTCCCGGCATCTGTCAGACTTAAAGGGTTTGTCCTAGCAATAAATTTTCTTTCAGAATGAAAGCTACAGGAATTATGTCAGTAAATGAATTACGTGTTTCTTTGTAGACATTTTGGAATCCAACGTTTTTTCTTTCTGAAGAAAAGACAAAATGAGATACAAAGGATGAGAGGAGAACGGGTCATATTGTTAATCCACAAGGTTCTACATATAAATATTGTTGTGTCTAATGTTTTCTGGCTAAAAAATGAGATGTCGCTCTTGTCACCAAATGATGTGATCGTATGATCTCCAGCAGTGGAAATCCAACTCTGCTCCATCTATAAACTTACTTTATTGACTCCTCACTTGTCCAGGCTTCTTTTACATGTTTTCCTATAGGCCTATAATGGAGAATGCAGATCTGGTTAAAATCATATATATTTGGCCAATTAGAAACCTTCAGAAACTGTCTCTATCTTAGCAAGACATATACAGGAACAATAGTTAGAAGGAGTCATCTCTATATTAGAATAAACATAAAAAATGTCTTAGATTTAAACTGCACTCCCCAGATTTACTCCTATATCCAAAATATATGTCAGCCTCCGGATAAACCCTTACTTCACATAATGAAACATGTGCTGTATAACTGGTTATATTTGTAGTTGGGTGTATAAGTGCCTTCCATGTTTATACTCCTCAGATGGGCCAAAGGGTGCTATATAAGAAAGACACTAGGGTAGGAGCTTTATATAACACAAAACAATGGCTCACAATGGATTATTTTAAAGCGCAATTGATTCCAGGACGCTGTATATTTAAAGGGGGTTACATACATAACATGTGCCATCAAAGTACAGTAACAACAGTAAGTGACTAACAACTGGTACAGAGGGAGAGAGGACCCTGCCTACTAAAGGTTTAAAATCTACAAGGACTAAAGGCCACATGTATGAAAACTGTCTAGGTCTAAAACTTGCTTTGTTGCCCATAGCAACCAATTGGAGTGCCCCTTTAATTTTTCCAGAGCACTACATGACATGAAAGGGGCGCTCTGATTGGTTGTTTTGGACAGCAAAGTGAGTTTTAGACCTGGGCAGTTTTCATACATGTGGCCTTTCTTTGTGGCCCATAGCAACCAATCGGAGCTCACGTTTAATTTCATATAGTGCTCTGAAAAAATAAAATTAAAGCTTTGGGCAACAAAGAAAGTCTTAGTCCTTGGATAGTTTTCTTACATGGGGCCCCTTGTATTTCCTGTATAGCTCAATCCCTATGTATGGGATCATGAGAGCTTCAGCAGTGTAAATCCAGCTCTTCCCCATCTATAAACTTACTTAGGTGATTCCTCATTTGCCCATGCCTCCTTCACATGATGATCCAAGGCCTATATTGGAGAATGCAGGTCCAGTTACAGTCATTGATATTTGGCAGATTGAAAACTACCACAAAATGTCTTTTATATAACATGTCTCATCTATATAACGATTCTCAATAACATAAGTAAAAGAACATAACTAATAATATGGATTGTTATGTATCTTCCCATAGAACAAATGTGATAATTATTCTTTATATTCACTTTCCAGATTTGGTCCTCAATGTCTCACTCTCCCCATATACCTATACATTTTAAGAAAAGAGCCCTATGCTACATAATTGGGGCCAACTAATGATGCTAAATTAGTAGACTGGTATATGAGTGGTTAATATAGTGACTGTGATAGAATCCTCATAAAACAAAACAATGGATAACAGACATTATTCAGAGATCTAGTCTCACAGCTCAACCAAGAAAATGTGTGACCTTATGATCTTCTGTAGTGTAAACTCAGATTTGCTCCATCTAGAAATTTACCTCAGGGATATCTCTTTTGTCCAGGCCTCAATAATGTTGGGTGTCATAGGCCTATAATGGAAAAAGCCGGTTTAGTTACATTGATACTTGTCTATTGGTGATAAACAGAAATCATCTGTTTCATATTTATTTTAAATAGATAAATCTGTAGTTGTCCTGTATATAAACCTATTGGTCCATACAGGACTATATCACTGCAGCAACATGCTAGATGATTATTTCCAGCAATGAGGATTAAGTTAATAGCTGGGAACATGATTATTATGAGAAACTAATCTATCTAGGATTATTAATGTGTTTACAACAATGGTGATCACAAAGTGGATAACAATTTCCAAGATGACCTCAGAGCAAAGAGCAGTAGGTATTGATGTTGGGTTCTTAGATGTTCTCCTGATAGCTCCAGCACAGTAGATAGAATTCTGCTTCCTTTGTTGTCCCTGTTAGGGTATGTTCACAAGGCAATTGTAAAACACTGGTCAGATTCTACAACAGAATGCAACGGTATTTTACAATTGGTCTTTGACATGGAACAGTACATTTTCCATTGGAAATCTGGGAGAAGAATGTGCATGTTCCAGGTTTTCTGCAGAGCCATCAGTTTTGAAAATCTGTGCCATTTATACTAGGTGTCGGATTTTCTATTGAGGTCTATGGGGATGATTTACAATCAGTTTTCAAACAGATTCCAAATCTGGTCATAAAATCTGACTATAAATTCTTGCCGTGTTCATGGGCCCTTACATTGTGTAAGAAGATCCAGTGGTGGAAACGTTTGGCTCCTCCTGATCTACAATGTTACAGAACTTCTATTGACAGATTATAACAATAAATTATGATGAGTTTTCTACCTACCCGCTGATGTTCTTTAACTCAATAGGTAATACTTCCTCCTCAATATCATCTTCCTCCCTATTAAAAACATAAGATAAAAGATTACATACAGTATCTCACAAAAGTGATTACACCCCTCACATTTTTGTAAATATTATATTGTATCTTTTCATGGGACAACACTGAAGATATGACATTTTGATACAATGTATTCAGTTTATGGGTATGTTCACATTGTGTATAGTGGCGCGTATTGTGCACTCCGCAATATGTCAAGTGTTTTAGAAGTACGCGCTTTCACTCTCCATGACTTGTCAATTGTTTTCTCTGCCAGGAAAACAGCAGGTATTTATTGTTCTCACTGAGCGCTATGAATTACCGTAACTGCGGGGTGTGTTTCAGGTGTATTGCAGCACAATAATTAGCTGAAATATGCCCCGCAATTACACCGTGTGAACATACCCTACAGCTTGTATAACAGTGTAAATTTGTAAATCAGGACTGTACATAATACCCTCAGCCTCAGTTATAACATCAAACACATTCACTGAACCCCTGCCCATAGTAGATAATGTTTGATATATTGGAGGAGTCTTGGCTGATGGATATTAGATGTTGGGTGTTATAGTAGTATCCGTTCCAGGGTCCACATAAAATCTTTACTGTTTCTAGAATATCTTACAACGATATACATACATCTTGTCTGAGATCTCCTCATTCTCCGCGCCTTTCTTAATCCAACCAGAGAGTAAAGAAGACAATAAAATTTCAAAACAGGGGCACAGTTACACATTTAATTCCACCAGAATTCTGCTATTTGCACCAAAAAACCTGGTGTGGCTGCTTTAATCTACATCTATAAAGTGTTTTAATAAGATCTAGATATGTGTACACCATGTCTAAGGGGCAGGACTTCACTGAAAGGGACATGGCTAAATAGGCAAAGCTGTGCACCATTAAATGAGCTAACTGATAAATGGTTAAAGTTATACTAGAGTGTCTGAACATGCACCTGTTTTATTATACAGTGATTAAGCTGGAAGATTTCTATACTGTTTAGTCTACATTTAACTATGGATTTTTTCATGTTTACAACAATGGTGGTCACATAGTAGAAAGCAATATTCAAAGAGAAGTAGATTTTGATGTTGTGTCCCGGGTTGTTCTCCAGATAGAAAGACATCTGTTCATGTTGCATTGTGTAAGAAGATCCAGTGGTGAAAATATTTAACTCCCTCAATCTAAAATGTTACAGAATTTCTATTGACAATATATGATAATAAATATGAGCTGCTTTCCACCGACCTTATGATGTTCTTTAACCCTCTATCCAGAATTGTCTCCTCCTCTATATCATACTCTTCATCTTCTATATCCTCATCCTCCTCTCTGTTGAGCACATAAGATAAAAGTTATCTATCTATCTATCCCTCTTTATCTATCTATCTATCTATCTATCTATCTGTATATACATGTATAGTATGCTGACAATCAATAGGTAAACAAGAAGAAAAAATGTAAATGTCAACTACAAATATATAATAGAAAATTATATTCCCAGCTTCCCTAATGTATATCTCTGCCTGAAATCCCTCTCTTTATCACTGAGGGTTTCTGATGAATAATAAAAGCAGAGCAGTCATATTTCCCAGCTATGCTTGAACCTTTCTCCCTCAATAAACTTACGGAATTGTTTCTAGAGTTGCCAAAGCTGTAACTTCTCCAAACATACATCGCCTACAAAAGAAAACACCTTTGTAGTTAGAATCATTGGCCAGTTGTGAACCCTACAGATAATCTCATCTATATAGACATTAGCCTCATGTAAATACATAGGAAGAAATTGTTGGATCTATTCCTCTCTGTTCCCCTATAGATGATACAGGAAGATGATGCTTTATCTATACTTAATATTTTCTCTTATATCCCTCTATATAGTAAGAAGTATGAGCATAATTCTATGAGATAATTACCAGAATGCTGGCTCAGCCATCTCCACCTTCTGCCTCCATCTGTTATAGGAAGAAACAGGATAAATATTTCATATACAGATAATAGAAAATATCAGGAATATACACAGGAATATACATGATAATAGTAGATAGTGGTTTATCTATTGGGGAAGTCTTGGCTGATGAATATTAGATGTCGGGTGTAATAGTCTCAGTCTCAGGAGCTAGACTGAGAGAGACATGTATGATCAGGTTTTTACCCTTTTCTGGTGTAAAATGCGCCATAGTGAGCAGTCTATGATGTCTAATGTGGCAAACGAATTTGTTAGGCGTATCGTTCCTAAGACTCAACACTTTTTAATGCGCCTAACATGAGAGGGCATTCTTGGGGCGTGTACGCCACCCTCGTAATATTAGACGCATATATGAATGTGAGTCTGTAGTGCTAAGAGATTTATTGACCATCCAGAATCCATATTGACAGTATCACTTTAAGAATTATAGATGATAATAGCTAGTCTTTAAGCTGTAATTTTCCTAGCGCTTGGTAAATGTTTGTGAGAAACAGTATATTGACACAGAGGGTTGTTATCAGGGCCTCGTTGTTGTGGGAGCGTTGTACTGAGTAGCCACATAGCTCTGTGCTGGTGTAAACAACTGCTACCCAGCAATGTTTGGGGAGAAATCATGGGAATCCAGGTGTCCATGGTTCAGGGTTGCTTGGCATCTAGTCATGGGTTTTTTCCAGTGCCAGGTTAACCTCTTAAGAACTGGCCATTCGAAGGAGGGAGGCCTTATACTGGAAAAGTACTGATCTGTCAGCTTGCGTAACACTTGGTTACGCAGGCATTTGTTTCAAGTAAGATATAAGCTGGGAAAGTTTGCTGCGAAGTTAGAAGTAGCTGTACCTGTGGGCCATAGAGGGACGCCTCAACGCCACAGTGTGGATCCCCCAGGTGGATCTCTCTATCTTCGCTGGCCCCTTCTCCCAGCTGATGATACAGATAGATGAAGCTGATAAGATGCCTGGTGGAGCTTGGACCTGTATATGGGGGCACCCGTGCACGGTGTTGATCTCAGGATTATCTCTCTATCTTCACTGGTCCGTGTTTACCAGTTGATGCCAATAGATGATGCTTATACGATGCCTGATGAAGCTTTGACCCATATATAGATGTGAGTATTTGTAATCCATATTATGCGTGCTTTGCCTTTGTAACCAATATTATGCATGCCTTGCCTTTATAATCTATATTCTGCAAAAGTATATACAATATCACACTATCTTCTTGTAGTTTTATGTAATCATTGAATTACTCATATAATAAAGTAAATAAAGCATTGGATGTTGCCTTCTTTAAAGCCGTATCAGACCCACACAAAGAGTTGGCAAAACATTTGGTACCAGAAGTGTTAAACATATGGCAGAAGGTTTTTCTGATTAAGGGAGTGTTGTTAGCGACCTTCTGACCTAAAAAAGCAGATTTTAGCAAAATTCCGATAATCCGGAATATGGTGAAAAACACATGGCAAAAGGTTTTTCTGATTAAGGGAGTGTTGTTAGCGACCTCCTGACCTTAAAAAGCAGATTTTAGCAAAATTCCGATAATCCGGAATATGGTGAAAAACACATGGAAAAAGGTTTTTCTGATTAAGGGAGTGTTGTTAGCGACCTCCTGACCTTAAAAAGCAGATTTTAGCAAAATTCCGATAATCCGGAATATGGTGTAAAACACATGGCAGAAGGTTTTTTTTTATTAAGGGAGTGTTGAGAGTGACCTCCTGACCTTAAAAAGCAGATTTTAGCAAAATTCCAATAGTCTGGAATTTTGAACCTCCATCCAATAGTGAGATAGAAATTAAGAGATGTTTTAAATACACATTTTAGGAAAATAGCAATCCGGTATACAAGAGACCCTTATAATAGCTCTCAGGTCTCTTTATCTGGCATGTTATCTCTAGAGAAACACATGCAGCATGTACATATTAGAAGTGGTTTTATGTGTACAGATAAGCAGTACGAAAGCTTTATTGTCTCTATATTAATGTGTAGAGTCTGATGTCCGGTCTATGGAGTTACTATTTTAGACGGGTTCAGTTCTGTGTTCAGAGTCAAATATTGTCATATGTTTGGATTTGTTTGTTTGTAAATTTGTTCTTGTGTTGTGTTCTGTGTTGCAAGAATGTTTGAGCCACAGGAGAATGTGTAGATTGTGATAATGCGGCATTTGTATGGTTCTGTCCGGTCTCTGTAACATAGAGACTTCTAATGGAATAATTAAGGTATAGGTATACAAAACTTGATGTACAGCCTATAAATGTTCCCGGGAGTGTATAGCCTTGAGTGTGGGATAAAATTCTTGTCTTTGGTCAGTAGATAAGAACAGTTTGCAGCTCATTACACTGCAAGGATATGTACTTGTAGAAAGTATATTTACATCTGGAAAGTTTAGACGGCCGCATATTGTGAATGGACTGAGTTTACTATTTAATATAAGAGATATTACTTATGACTGACATTTTGTGTTTTGTTCCAGGCAAATCTTCCTGATATATTGGAGTTAATTGTTCTTTATTGAAGGAAAAAGTTGTTTGTGTGTAATTGACGTGTTTTTGTTTTTACAGGTAATTAGGTAACAGGTCTGTAGACGATGTATGGAACATAGAGAATATACTTGTGTAAGCATATATAATTCATGTCATGTCTGGTTTAAAAGTGACCTATAGTTGTGATATAAAGGATATCCTCTTAAATTGGCTTTTGTTAAAGATAAATCCACGTGGTATTTACTGAGCTCATTTTTGATACCTTGCATTGTGCACACATTTTAGTTTTGAAAAAGTTTTTGTTGTCATGTTGTTTTTATGGACGCCTTTTGCTAATGTTTGCTTTCCCTTCCCCGAACGTTGAATTGTCTGGGAGGGTGTGATTAATTTTCTGTTTATTTGCAGGAGTGGAGAAAAAAAAAGATTTCTATTGATCCACTGATATCTGATAGAAGTCATCAGCGCTATCACTTGTTGAAATCAAGCCCCGGGGCACAGGAAAAGTTAACCCTAAGTTTATTTGGTAGTACTACTGGGTTTTTTGGTAAAAATTAGATTTTAGTTCAACGTGTTCCCAAATGTAACACAACTGTGCATTCCTTATTGAATGATTTTTTGTTTGGAGCTCCAATTTATAAAGAGTTAACAAAGAATTATTATGTGTTAAAGGGGAGACACCAGTGCGTTTCCCCAGTCAGTGTGATGTGATGGGCCCTGTGATGTGTTGTTTGTTTCATGTTTTTTGTTGTGATGTCTATTGCGCATTGCGACTAACCTGTTGAGTGTCATATTGCATGATAAGCTGTGTCTTTTCTTTGTTGCATGTTAATCTGTCCCTAGAGAGTAAAGGCCTGAGTAAAAACACAAGAATACTCTAGGGCAAATATTAATAAATGAAGAATAGTTCATTGTTAAATAAGATGCCATGATGTAGTGAGGATTTATGACATAGAAGGTGTTAGGGGTTTTATGCTAATATCCAGTGAAAGAATATTTGGAGAGGGCAGGAACAGTTTCCATATCTTTAGGTTTAGAAGCAGTAAAATGGTTGACTGTGTTCTGTACTAGGCCCATACAGATGGGTGGGCGATCATTTACTATCTTTTTATCTGAGAAGATATATGTCGAGGAAGAAAGGGAAAAAAAAAGGGAATCGAGTGATATTAGTTTATAACAGCTGTGGCATGTGCACTCCAGTATGAGTGGAAAATTTTTTTGGTTCCATTCACTCTTTAAACAATGGTGCAAGAATTCAGGGAAAACAACTGAGTGATAAAGGCCCTTCAGAGCCTGTAGAAGTTATTGCTAGAGGGACAAAATTGGCAGTGAGGAAACCAGGAGATGTTATCTCAGAGAATAATAGCTCTGTTCTTTCTTTTCAGTATCCAATCCAAACTTGGAGACCGTGGTTGATCTGTATCACAGGCATGGTCCTTTTGGTCTCTGTTATTACCCAATCGTTACATCAACAAAGAGAGGAAGTGCCAGACAAGCAGAATATGGCATTATGGAGAATTAAGCAGAATCTTTATTTGGCACAATTGATGAACATTTATGAAGCAAAAATTGCTACTGCTGCTGATATACTAGAGACTTGCATGGTAGCTATACCAACCCCCTTGTAACGATGAACAAAATTTATAGGGGGGTCTGTCCAAGATAAGGAGATCGAAGACGGAGATGTGATCCAGAATTATACATACCATTCATATTATGCTTGTATAATCTGTACTGGAGAGGATTTCCTTGCTGAAGATATGATATATAGACTCAAAATATTGCATCCGCTGAATTATGCTATCAAATGATTTATAATCCAAATAAGATAGGGAAATGTCAGCAAATAAAAATATGAGGTGGAAAAAAAAGGGGGGCATAATGAAAATGATATATGGATTCTGAATGGTCAAGGGTGGATTTATTGACCATTTAGAGTCCAGATTGACAGTCAGAAATTCTAGGGTTATCCCTTGTGCTTGTAGGATCCCCTGCCGTAGCTGCATATGCTGCTAAAGCCTTAGGGAGATTATCTTGCCTGGTAGCTAGATTAATAAGTACTACCAGTAGCGCCTGAGAAGATATAGTATTAGATATACAAAGTTATCAAAAAGCTATTTTACAGACTAGAGCGGCAAGAGATTATTTGTTATTAATTCACCACCATGGATAACAAGAGTTTCAGAATAGGTGTTGCTTTAACTTGTCAGATCATAGCCAGGATTTGCAGTCCCAGATGGATCAGTTCACATCACACAGAGTAATGGTAAATGGTGGGATTGGTTATTTTCCTGGTTATCTGATCCTGGTTATTTACGCTATATTTTAGGAGTACTTCTCGCTATAGTTTGTGCTTGCATTGCATTATGCTGCTGTATATAGTGTATTCCTTCTCTTAAAACAATATGTCGTTCATCTGCTGAAGCCATTCCCTTGGGATATGGTGTTATATATAGATAAAATATGGATTGTGGATGGTCAAGGGTGGAATGTAGTGCTAAGAGATTTATTGACCATCCAGAATCCATATTGACAGTATCACTTTAAGAATTATAGATGATAATAGCTAGTCTTTAAGCTGTAATTTTCCTAGCGCTTGGTAAATGTTTGTGAGAAACAGTATATTGACACAGAGGGTTGTTATCAGGGCCTCGTTGTTGTGGGAGCGTTGTACTGAGTAGCCACATAACTCTGTGCCAGTGTAAACAACTGCCTCTCAGCAATGCTTAGGGAGAAATCATGGGAATCCAGGTGTCCATGGTTCAGGGTTGCTTGGCATCTAGTCATGGGTTTTTTCCAGTGCCAGGTTAAGGACTCTTAAGGACTGGCCATTCGAAGGAGGGAGGCCTTATACTGGAAAAGTACTGATCTGTCAGCTTGCGTAACACTTGGTTACGCAGGCATTTGTTTCAAGTAAGATATAAGCTGGGAAAGTTTGCTGCAAAGTTAGAAGTAGCTGTACCTGTGGGCTAAAGAGGCACGCCTCAACGCCACAGTGTGGATCTCCCAGGTGGATCTCTCTATCTTCACTGGCCCCTTCTCCCAGCTGATGATACAGATAGATGAAGCTGATAAGATGCCTGGTGAAGCTTGGACCTGTATATGGGGGCACCCATGCACGGTGTTGATCTCAGGATTATCTCTCTATCTTCACTGGTTCGTGTTTACCAGTTGATGCCAATAGATGATGCTTATAAGATGCCTGATGAAGCTTTGACCCATATATAGATGTTATGTGAGTATTTGTAATCCATATTATGCGTGCTTTGCCTTTGTAACCAATATTATGCATGCCTTGCCTTTATAATCTATATTCTGCAAAAGTATATACAATATCACACTATCTTCTTGTAGTTTTATGTAATCATTGAATTACTCATATAATAAAGTAAATAAAGCATTGGATGTTGGCTTCTTTAAAGCCGTATCAGACCCACACAAATAGTTGGCAAAACAGGGTCGGCAAAACTAGCTGCATTACTGCTCCGACAGGCAGACCTATCTCAATGTGGTCTGCCTGAGCCTGAGGAGTCGAAGTGGAGATAGATTTGCTGTTAGGGAAAAAAATGTCCCTTATTTCTCAACTTACACCAGTATAATAATAAAATGTAAGTGGATCCTGTGAGCAAATGTTTCCTCTGGACCAATCAGAGAATGAAATATATTTTATATAAAGGGGTAGCTTAAAGTGGATTCAGTACTCCATTAGCTGATATAGTTCCCTGGATCTGTCAGACTTAAAGGGTTTGTCCTAGCAATAAATTTCCCTTCACAATGAAAGCTACAGGGATGATGTCAGTAAATGACTTACGTGTTTCTTTGTAGACAGTTTGGAATCCACCATTTTTTTTTGCTGAAGAAAAGACAAAATGAGATACAAAGGATGAGAGGAGAACAGGTCATATTGTTAATCCATAAGGTTCTACACTTAAATATTGTTCTGTCTAATGTTCTCTGGCTAAAAAATGAGATGTCACTCTAATCACCAAATGATGTGACTTTATGAGCTCCAGTAGTGGAAACCCAACTCTGCTCCATCTACAAACTCACTTTATTGACTCTTCACTCGCCCAGGCTTCTTTTAGATGTTTTCCTATAGGCCTATAATGTAGAATTCAGATCTGGTTAAAATCATATATATTTGGCCAATTAGAAACCTTCAGAAACTGCCTCGATCTCAGCAAGACATATACAGGAACAATAGTTAGAAGGAGTCATCTCTATTTAAGAATAAACAGAAACAATGTCTTAGATTTAAACTGCACTCCCCAGATTTATTCCTATATCCAAACTATGTCAGCCTCCGTATAAACCCTCACTTCACACAATGAAACATGTGCTACATAACTGGCTATATTTGTAGTTGGGTGTATAAGTGTCTGCCATCTTTATATTCCTCAGATGGGCCATAGGGTGTTATATAATAAAGATACTAGCGTGGGATCTTTATATAACAAAACACAATGGATCACCGCATTATTATAAATTATTTTAAAGCGCCATTGATTTCAGGGCGCTGTACATTTGAGGGGGGTTACATCCATAACATGTCATCAAGGTATAGTGACAACAGTAAGTGACTAACAACTGGTACAGAGGGAGAGAGGACCCTGCCTGCAAAGGCTTAAAGGGGTTTTGCCATGATGTAATGTTGACGTGGGATCCTCCAAAATGGCTATTTAATCACTTTTCTAAATATATGTGATTACAAAAATTGAAGCACCTGAGAGCTACAGCTTTCTTTATAAGCCCTTAGTTTCCTGACATTTTACATTAGACACGACCAGACACTGACAAGAGCTGATCTGGCCTCGCTTGCATGTTTGCACTTCTTATCTGATGACAGGGAACATGAAGGAGCTTGCAGAGGACTGTGGTGAAAGATTCTGTGTCTTTTGTATAGAGAATCCACTGGTTCTAATGTAATTATTTTGAGTAAACATTTCAGACGCTCCCTGCCACTGCTCTCTGGTCAGACCCCCTCCCTCTCCCCTGTGACTCAGCTGTATTTATCTTTTCTCCTGAGCAGATAACAGGTAAGGAACTCACTTCTTGGCAAAACCCCTTTAAAATCTACAAGGACTAAGGGCCACTTGTATGAAAGCTGTCTAGGTCTAAAACTCGCTTTGTTGCCCATAGCAACCAATCGGAGCACCCCTTTTCCAGACCACTTTATGACATGAAAGGGGCACTCTGATTGGTTGCTATGGGCAACAAAGTGAGTTTTAGACCTCAACAGTTTTCATACATGTGGCCCTAAGACTTTCTTTGTGGCCCATAGCAACCAATCAGAGACCACCTTTAATTTCATATAGTGCTCTGAAAACATAAAAGGAAAGCAAAACAACAGGGGCACAATTACACATTTAATTCTACCAGAATTCTGCTATTTGCACCAAAAAACCTGGTGTGGCTGCTTTAATCCCCATCTATAATGTGTTTTTAAGAATATCTAGATATGTTTACACCATGTATAAGGGGCAGGACTGCACTGAAAGGGGACATGGCTAAATAGGCAAAGCTGTGCGCCATAAAATGTACCAACTAATAAATGGTTAAGGTTATACTAGAGTGTCTAAACATGCACCTGTTTTATCATATAGTGATTGATCTGGCACATTTCTATACTGTTTAGTCTACATTTAACTATGGATTTTTTCATGTTGACAACAATCCTGGCCACAAAGTAGAAAGCAATATTCAAAGAGCAAAGAGCAGTAGATATTGATGTTGGGTCCCGGGCTGTTCTCCAGATAGAAAGACATCTGACTTTTGTTCATGTTGCATTGTGTAAGAAGCTCCTCAATCTAAAATGATACATAATTTCTATTGACAACATATGAGAATAAATACGAGCTGCTTTCTACCTACCTTATGATGTTCTTTAACCCTCTATCCAGAATTGTCTCCTCCTCTATATCCAACTCGTCATCTTCTATATCCACAGCCGCCTCTCTGTTGAACACATAAGATAAAAGATTATCAATCAATCTATCTATCTTTCTGTCTGTCTGTCTATCTATGTATATACATGTGAAGTATGCGGACATTCAATAGGTAAAAAAGAAGAACAAATTTAAACTACAAATATATAATAGAAAATTACATTCCCAACTTTCCTAATTTATATCTCTGCCTGATATCTGATAAATAATAAAGACAGGGCAGTCATATTTCCCAGCTATGTCTGAACCTTTCTTCCTCAATAAACTTACAGAATTGTTTCTAGAGTTGGCAAAGCTGAAACTTCTCCAAACATACATCGCCTACAAAAGAAAACACCTTTCTAGTTAGAATCATTGGCCAGTTGTGAACCCTACAGATAATCTCATCTATATAGACATCAGCCTCAGGTAAATACATAGGAAGAAATTGTTAAATCCATTCCTCTCTGTTCCCCTATAGATGATACAGGAGGATGGTGCTTTATCTATGCTTAAAATTTTCTCTTATATCCCTCTATATAGTAAGAAGTATGAGCATAATTCTATGAGATAATTACCAGAATGCTGGCTCAGCCATCTCCACCTT
Organism: Phyllomedusa bahiana; assembly: GCA_025379985.1. Taxonomy (NCBI): domain Eukaryota; kingdom Metazoa; phylum Chordata; class Amphibia; order Anura; family Hylidae; genus Phyllomedusa; species Phyllomedusa bahiana. The sequence goes on from JAODAL010000994.1 coordinate 45,696, forward strand.
CTGCCTCCATCTGTTATAGGAAGAAATAGGATAAATATTTCATATACAGATTATAGAAAATATCACGAATATACATAGGAATATACATGATAATAGTAGATAGTGGTTTATCTATTGGGGGAGTCTTGGCTGATGAATATTAGACGTCGTTTATAATAGTTTCAGTCTCAGGAGCTAGACTAAGGGAGACATGTATGATCAGGTTTTTCATCCTTTTCTGGTGTAAAATGCGCCATAGTGAGCAGTCTACGATGTCTAATGCGCCAAACAAATTTGTTAGGCGCATCGGTCCTAAGACTCAACACTTTTTAATGCGCCTAACATGAGAGGGCATTCTGGGGGTGTGTCACACCACTCTCGTATTAATAGACACATATATGAATGTGGGTCGGCAAAACTAGCTGCATTACTGCTCGAACAGGCAGACCTATTTCAATGTGTTCTGCCAGAGCCTGAGGAGTCAAAGTGGAGCTAAATTTGTTTTCTGTTAGGAAAAAAATTGGCCAATATTTCTCAACTTATACCAGTACAATAATAAAAAGTAATTTATGATAATTATCAAACTATATAAAATTAAATGATTTAGATTTAATAAACAATGTTATTATATAAAATTAATATAAAAATATATAATATCCCAATAATATTAAAAGATCTAATTTAAAATGTATTTAAAATTAATACTCTAAAATTAATTTACATTAAATAACCCACTGATAATGTTGTTCAGATTTTTTTAATTTTTAACTTTTACTACATTAAATTTCAAATTTATTTTTGACAAGAGCCAGCACACAAACAGGTGTTGCTGGGACCTGTGGTCCACCAAGCAAGATCAGTACCATAGTTTCTATTCACTGACATGCTATTCTAATGACTTTTCTTTTATTTCCAGCCTATCTATAGCCTTTATACATGTTTGGCGCATTACTTATGCGCCTAAGTTCCATAATGCACCAAACACACAGGCGAGGTGCAATGAACTTTAGACACCATTTATGAATGCACAAAAACCACTTTCATACATTCAGGCGCATTATACACTGAAAAATAGATGAGAAAATGAACTTCGATGCACCTAGTTCCATACATGTCTCCCTAAATCTTCACTGATTCTAGAAAATCTTACAATGATATACATACATCTCATCTGAGATCTCCTCATCCTCCGCACCTTTCTTCATCCTATCAGAGAGTAAAGAAGATGAGTAAAATCTACAACATATAGGGGCACATTTATGCATTTAATTGCACCAGAATTCTGCTATTTGCACCACAATGCTGGTGTACATGCTTTACACCACGTTTATCATGTATTTTTGATCATTTTTAGACATTTTTATGCCATGTCTAAGGGGCATGACTTTACAGGTTAACCCCTTACCGACATTTGACGTACCCATACGTCAATGTCGGGTGGGGGTTCCCGCAAATTGACGTATGGGTACGTCATGGCGACCTTGCGCGCTCACAAGCGGAGCGTGCAAGATCGCGGCATGGAACCAGTGGTATATTACTGCTGGCATTATGCCATATCCCTCACGGCCGGAGTGAGCTCTGGCCGCGGGGGATTAACCCCTCGATGTCGCGACATCGTGGTCGCGACATCGCAGCTGCGGGCAGCAGGAGTGAGCTCCTGCTGCATGCGATCCCGGCGCAATAATGGCGCTCAGCGCCACTACTGATTTCCTACCAGACAGCCCGTACGCTGAATGACAGCATCTGGGTTGACTGGTGACGTCACGCTGCCCACAATGCATTGTGGGCAGCGTGACTGACAGTTGCCATGGAGACCTGTACACAGCTATAAGCTATGTGCTGATCTCCTATTGTATGAACGATCTGACGATCGTTTACACAATTCCCCTCTGGAGAAAAGTGAAATAAGTGTGAAAAAGTTTAAAAAAAGTGTAAAAAAGTAAAACACAAACACAAAAAATAAAATAAAAACAAGTACAACGCCCTTTCCCCCTTTACAAACGCCAGTCGCCCCAAGAAAGATCAAAAATAAATAAAGTGCCCATATTTGGTATCGCCGCGTGCATAACGACCCATCCTATAAATCTGTTATGTTAATTAACCCGTACGGTGAACGCCTTAAAAAAAAAACCAAAAAACAGTCAGAATTGCGATTTTTGTTCATCCCGCAGCACATAAAATGGAGTAAAAAGTCATCAAAAACTCATATCAACATCAAAGTGGTGTCAATTAAAATGTCAGTTCATCCCGCCAAAAAAAAGTCCTTACAGAGCTCTGTATACGGAAAAATTGAAAAGTTATGGCTATCAGAAGATAGCGATGCATAAATATTGTTTTACACAATAAAAACACTTTAAAATAAAAAAAAAAAAAGTGCTTCCACATAAAAACTATATAAATTGGGTAGCCCCGTAATCATCTCAACCCACAGAGTAAAACTAACTTGTCACACATATTCCATGGTGAGCACTATTAAAAATAAAAATAAAAAACACTGCTAGGATTGCAGTATTTTCTTCACCCTGCCTTCCAAAAATGCGGATTTAAAAGCGATCATAAAATCTTGTCACCCCAAAAATACCAATAAAAATGGCAACTCATCCCGCAAAAAACAAGCACTTATACAACTCCGTAAACAGAAAAATAAAAAAGTTATGGCTCTCAGACTGTGGCGATGCAAAAACGTGTTTTCCTTTTCAAATAAAAGTGTTTTTATTGTGTAAAATACAAATTTGGTATCGCTGTAATCGTATCAACCTGCTGAGTAAAACAAGTATGACAATTATACCGCACAGTGACCGCTGTAAAAAATAAAAATAAAAAACACTACCAGGATTGCTGTATTTTGTTCAAAATGCCTCACAAAAAAACCCTTTAAAAAAAAGTGATCAAAACATCATATGCCCCCCCTAATGGTACCATTAAAAACATCACTCATCTTTGCAAAAAAAAAGCCCCCCAAACAGCTCCATATTACAAAAAAATTAAAAAAGTTATGGCTGTCAGAATAGGACAACATAAAAAGCAACTTTAAAATAAAATCACTTGTATTGTGTAAAAGTAATAAAACATAAAAAACAATATAAAATTTAAAATCCTTGTAAATTGTACCGGCCCCCAAGTAAAGTTATCCTGTCATTTATCCCCCATGGCGAATACTGTAAAAATGAAGCCCAAAAACAATGGGGAAAAGCGTTCCCCCCCCCCCCTTTTCATAGCCCAAGCTAAAAAAACTACTGAACAATTGTGCGCCCAAAATGCAATATACACCCCTAGATGAGATCCATGAGGGTTTGAATCCAAAATGGGGGAACTTCTGAAAGGTTTCACCTGTTTCTAGTACTTTGGGAGCTTTGCAGATGCGACATGGACCCGCCAAAAAACTGCGTTCCAAAAGCCAAATAACACTCCCTTCCTTGTACACCCTGTCATACGCCCAAACAGCAGTTTACACCCACATGTAGGGTATTGCCGAACTTGGAAGAAATTGCGTAAACACAATTTGGGGGTGCTTTTTTCCGGGATTCCTTGTAAAAATTAAACAATTTCAGCTAAAATTGCAGATTATTGGAATTATTTTTTTTAATTTTCAGAGCCGAACGCTAAAAAAATGTGTGAAACACCTGTGGGGTCGATATACTCACTGCACCTCTGGATATATTCCGTAAAGGGTGTAGTTTCCAATATGTGGTCTTTTAGGGGAGTTTATTAGGTTTTGGCACCTTAGGGTGTCTGCAAACCTAAAATGGCGCCTAAATAAAATTGTAATGAAAATGCACCTCCAATTCTGAGGCTTGTGATTGAGCCAAATAGCACACTAGGGCCACATATGGGATATCGCTGAAAACGTCAGAATCTGAGGAATCCATATTAAGCTGCATTTCCATGGTCACATCTACTGTGTTCCAGTGAATAATGAATAAAAATTAAAAATCTGCAAAAAAAGTGAAATTTTGACATTTCACTTCCACTTGCTTTAAAATTTTTGGAAATATCTAAAGGGTCAACAAACTTCTTAAGTGCTTTTTTAAATACTTTAATGGTGTAGTTTCTTAGATGGGGTCATTTATCGGGGTATCTGACATACAGGCCCCTCAAAGCCACATCAGAACTGGACTGGTCCCTAAAAAAATCTATTTAGCTAATTTTCTTAAAAATGTGAAAAATTACTACTATATTTCTAAGCCCCTTAGTGTGGTAAAAAAAAAAAAAAATGATGCCAACCTTCAGTAGACATATGGTAGATGCTAGTTATAAACTATTTTGAGTGGAATAACTATCTGTCTTTCACGCAGAAATTTTTGAACTTTGAAAATTGCTAATTTTTGCAAATTTTCATGATATTTTGATATTTTTCACAAATAAACATGGACTTTTTGGACCAAAATGTATTACTAACTTAAAGCACAATGTGTCATGAGAAAACAATCTCTGAATCACTTGGATAGGCAAAAGTGTCAAAAAGTTATTCTCACATAAAGTGACACATGTCAGATTTTAAAACCAGGGCTCTGTCAGGAAGGCCAAAATTGACTCCGATGGGAAGGGGTTAAAGGTGGTCTGCTTGAGCCTGACTTACCGTATTGGTACTACAATGCGCCTGGTCGTTGTCCTGCTGAAACACTATGGGGGACATGTATGAAAACTGTCTTGGTCTAAGATTTTCCTTGTTGCCCTTGGCAACCAATCAGAGCGGCCCTTTCATTTTTTTCAGAGCACTATATGAAATGAAAGGGGACATTTGGTTGCTATGGGCAAAAAAGAAAGTCTTAGACCAAGACAGTTTTTATACATGTGTCCCTATGTCATCCTTTTCATAACCATAGTACTCGAGTGTATGAAGTAACTCATCTTGTAGGATACTCACATATAGCTCAGCATTGAGATCAACATCAATCCTGGTCCTGGTCCATTGTAAGAACATGTCAGTGGCGTTGCAGTATTTCTCTAATCGGACCAGCCGCATTGTCATATGTCCCTATTATGCAGGTAAGATTTCTAGATCTTGTCACCATTTTCCCTTTAGGAATAAGCAGTTCTGATTGTTTATTTGCATATTGATCGATGTGCCCTTGAAAGTAGAGGTGCATTAAGACCTATTCGCCCTCAGTTGCTAGGGACGCGTCGGCATGTACTCACTATAGGGTTGCACTATACTTATGTCAGTGGCTGGGTGTATTACTTTGTACTTAAAAGGTTGGCACACGTGTAGTTGGGCGTCTCCAGTCTACACAAAAGAAGCACTGTGTGTGACAGCATATTACCAGCAGCGGAATGTTCAACTGAGACCTAGCAGAGATGTTTGAAGGTACTTAGATTGTATATATGAGTAGAGCTACTACAGCTTTCGCCTTGTGCGGGAGATAAGACATATTGATTATCATATTATTTTTTATTTGTTCTCTTAGCATATTATGGTGCTTATTGCCTTTAATAAGGTAAGCCTGGTTGTACCAATATGATGATGCGATATCCAGTGCATTTCTGCACAATGTAAGTAAACCACATTTCTATATTTGCGACATCATACAATTTGGAATTACCTGCTATGTTGAACTTCCAAGTGTTTACGTGTCTCTAATATCATTATTTTGCAGTTGGTTCCTCCATTATCAGTGAAACCATATGCATTTTACTTGTTTCGAGATGTTATGCTGCTTGGTTAGTATACGCAATTTTATTATCTGGCTTGTATTTCTTGTAAGGATCTTTTTTTTTTACATCAGATTCATTTCTGATAGGTGTCTATATTGTTCCTACTTTTTGTCACCACTTACATGTCCATCATAATATATTTCCTTGCATATGGTGTTTTTTTTTTTACTATTTAAACCAATACAGGATTATGTTGTCCTCAAATCATCCTTACTCTACTGTTCCCTGAGGATATCCGTATGAACAAAGAGATTGTAACATGTTGGGACGGGTTTTGAGGGATATTTATGGTGTTGTAGGACTTCAGGGATAGGTTCCTGACAGGGACACCCTATTTGGGGCGAATCACCTGTATTGTGCAAGGTAGGGGTAGTATATACTGTAACTAGGGATTTCTATGGCTAGTTTTTGTGCTTTTTAATGGGCCTTCTGTCTGTGTAAACTGGAATATTGTTCATTTGTAGGTGGATTTATTTTAGTTAATTATTATTAAAAGTTTTATTTCAGGTCTTCCCTTTATTTTTTGAGTTTCAGATTGACTAAAGGATATTTCTCCTTTTCTTGGCAAAGAATACCTATTATGCTATTGGTAGTGGAGTCTCCACCGAACCTTACAGTTTCTTCAATTTCTCGATCTGTTAGCCCCCTTTTCCCTTGAATCTTCCAAACCCATTTGTAACCACCAGAGCCCGATCTATTAATTTTCATCTCGTCGCTACAAATCACCTCTTTCCAATCTTCCATTTTTCATAGTTTTTTGCAAACTCGAGCTTGGCTTCTTCATATTTTTTGGGCCATCATTCCAGACCTGTGTAATACGTGTTGCATGGTGCTTGCATGGACATCTGTGATCTCACTCTTATGAAACATACGAACCACCTCCACTGCCATGTCTGTCACATTAGAACTGATATACCTTGTGATGAGCCATCTTGTTGACTCTGATATTTTGCCTGGATGCCCACTTCTTGGCTATTGAATGCATGGATGGACTTCATTTCATATTCTTCCAGCTGTCATGATGACCTCACATGATGCAGTTTGGCAATTTTCTTGACTGAACGTCTGCTATCGATGAGCTGGATCATGCTGTTTCTCTTCTCTTGGGAAATCTTCTTCATGGCTGCTCGAACCAGTGAACTTTCGCTTGGGAATCAACCTAATAACACACTGAGATAATAGGGACTGTCAGAACAGGTTGTAATTTGTAGTATACAAAAAGAAAAACAATGTATCACCACCAGGAGCAATACAGTAACAATGCAGTTACATGACAAAAATCTGCGTAACTAAGCAAATGCTAAATAGTTGTAGGCCAAATTATGTATGAGATAGCCAAGATGATTGTCTATAAAATGATTGTATAGTCTCATGTTGAAAGCTTTAGTGGATGGTGAGATATGGAGCCTGAAACACACCAGGTCAAATTGTAAATATGCAAAATGCTGCAATAAGTCGGTAAAAAACAGTTTTCATCAAAAACATACTGAATAACATTTGTGGAGTCTATGAATTTGTTCTGAGAAATAGTATCGCCTCCATGAGATCCTTCATAGATTACCTTGAATCTGATCTTATTATTTCCAGGCTACAGAACAGCCTCTCTACACTAACCTGGGTTGGTGGCAAAGCGGTGACCACATGGGCAACATCTCTAACAATTTCAGGGTATAAAGGAATTGCCTCATGCAGTCAGTTTTGATGAATGGTTGAATGGGCAACATCTCTATCAATTTCAGGGTATAAAGGAATTGCCTCATGCAGTCAGTTTTGATGAATGGTTGAACTCTTCTACTTTTTTGAGAACAAGTGAAAATTTTTGCAGAAATCTGGTCAATCTGTTTGCTATGAGAGTGGAATCTTTTCCCCTGCAGCAATGCTTGGCTAGCTCCATGTCATCAATTACACTCTTCATCTGATGAGGCTGAAGATATGGTAGCAGTAGCACTGGCAAAATCTAATTCCTCTTGCTCTTTTATTGCATTGAACTAACTGTACCAATGTATTATATATTTTGGACACCGACTCCGGCTCCACAGCCATGGTTAATTCATAATGGCCCCTTTGTTACTGGGGCCCTGTTCAAAGTGTGGCCGTTCTAAGTGTGAATTAAAACCACACTATGTAGCTCCATGGAACTCCTTCCTTTTGACCTGCCAACCATATTTTTCATTCACAGGTATGTTTCTGCGACTGAAGTCTAACTACCATCCTGCCATTGCTGTATGTTTTTGCAACTGAAGTCTAACTCCCATCCTGCCATTGCTGTATGTTTCTGTAACTGAAGTCTAACTCCCATCCTGTCATTGCTGTATGTTTCTGCGACTGAAGTCTAACTCCCATCGTGCCATTGCTGTATGTTTCTACTACTGAAGTCTAACTCCCATCGTGCCATTGCTGTATGTTTCTGCTACTGAAGTCTAACTCCCATCGAGCCATTGCTGTATGTTTCTGCGACTGAAGTCTATCTCCCATCCTGCCATTGCTGTATGTTTCTTTGATGCGTATCTCCAGTATTGTCATATCTTGTTATCACAATGCCATCTTCTCTACCCCCATCCCCTGCTGTGTGCATGGGGCTAGTGTAGTTCATCTTGTAATCTCGTTTCCTATTCTCCCCCACTTTGCTAATTAGCTGACTCGACCCCTCCCATTTCTTGTTCACATCTAATTGTTTGCTTAGGATTTTACTTAGTATATAGTCAACCACACTGGTCACTTGTGGCCTTTGGTCACTGTGGCCCTGTTCAAATTGTGGCCTTTCTAAGTGTGAATTAAAACCAGAATTAAACCAGGATTTAACAAGGATTGCAATGTAACAGCTACTCATTCTTTTCCACTAATAGCTTGCTAACCTATCTCACACTATGCTTTTCTTTTCTCCCATTATCTCAATCTCCACTCTTCTTACACTAATTGCCTATCCACAAATACCCTCGCTGGACAATGAGCTCTACATGTCTCCATGTATTCTACCCTCTCACCTGTCTGCTGCCACCAACCTCTTCCCCACTGTTAATGCCTTCCACACCAAACAAACCCTGCCAAACTACAGTCTATCCTACTCCAACCTGCTCACCCACTCTCTGCTCCCACTGGCTTCTGGGGACATTTCCCCAAACCCAGGGCTCCCTCAGAACATTACCACTATTGTCTCTGCCTTTTCTAACAGATTCGCCACTACAAATTCCGTTAACCTCTTCAACCTGAAGCACATCCCCTTGACCCCTGCTGCTCCCCCTATCCACCTCCCTGGAGCTCTCTGGAATGCACGGTCTGTATGCAATAAACTCTCCTACATACATGACTTGTTCATCTCACGTAATTTACTCTTCCTTTGTCTGACGGAAACATGGCTTGCACCCTCTGACACAGCCTCCCCTGCCGTGCTCTCTTTTGGCGGCCTCCAACTTACCCACACCCCTCACCCTGGTAACAAGCATAGCAGAGGTGTGGACCTCCTGCTGTCTGACACTTGTTCCTTTGACCCTACTCCACCTCTGCCTTCCCTCACACTCTCTTCCTTTGAGATGCACTCTGTCTGCATCTACGCCCCCTCCAACCGCCAAGTGGCTGTTGTCTACTGACCACGAGGCCCTGTCACTGCCTTTCTTGACCACTTTGCTTCCTGGCTTGTCCATTTTCTTTCCACTGACATCAATACTATTATCATGGGAGACTTCAACATCCCAATTGACACCCCCCACTCTGCTTCCAACAAACTCCTTTCACTTTGTTTGTCCTTCGACCTCTCACAGTGGACCTCTAGAGCCACTCGCAAAGAGAGACACACACTGGACCTCATTTTCACCCACTTCTGCACCCTAGCTGACTTCTCTAACTCTTCCCACCTCATATCTGACCACAATCTGCTTACCTTCTCCACCATCTCCACCCCACCTGCTCCTCCTGTCTCACATCTAGTACACCCCCCCAGAAACCTACAAATCCTTAACCCTCACACTCTCTGACTCTCTTACACCTCTCCCTACCATATCCTCACTTAATGACCCATACGCAGCCACCACTTTCTACAACCAAACAATCACCACCACCCTTGAATCAGTCGCTCTTCTCACACACAATAGAACCTGCAAAATCAACAGACAACCCTGGCACATACACTCCACTAAACAACTGAGGCGAGCTTCAAGAATTGCAGAACGCCACTGAAAAAAACCCCGCTCCACCGATGACTTTGCCTCATACAATCACTCCACATGTTTAAATCTGCACTCACCCTAGCCAAACAGGATTACTTCACCACTCTCATATCCTCTCTGTCTCACAACCCCAGACAACTATTCAACATTTTCAACTCTCTCCTCCACCCACCATCACCTCCTTCCCCCTCTCTCTTTTCAGCAGATGACTTTGCTATTCACTTCCTACACATGATCAACCTCATCAAAGAAAGCTTCAGCCCGCAGTCAACAGCGCCCTCCTCTATATCTGCACAATGCTCTTCCCCCTTAACTCGCTTCCCCACTCTTACTCATGATAATCTTTCCTCTCTACTGTCCAAATCCAACCTCACTACCTGTATTCTTGTCCCACTGCCATGCCACCTCATCCCAGACCTTAGTGCTGTTATCATCCTAGCCCTCACCCACCTTTTCAACCCTCTGGCATCTTCCTTTCCTCCTTTAAACATGCTACTATCACTCCCATCCTTAAAGAACCATCCCTTGACCCCTCCTCTCTGTCCAACTATCGCCCCATCTCACTGCTCCCTTTTACCTCCAAACTGCTTGAGCAGCACGTCTATCTTCAACTGTCCTCCCACCTCTCCTCCAACTCTCTTCTTGACCCACAACAATCTGGTTTCCGAACTCACCACTCTACTGAAACTGCCCTAACCAAGGTCACCAATGACCTAGCAACTGCTAAAACGTCATGCCATTACTCTGTCCCTGTCCTTCTACCTGTCCTCTGCGTTTGACTCTGTCGACTCCTGCTACAAATCCTCTCCTCCCTTGGCATTACAGAATTGAATCTTTCCTGGATCTCCTCATACCTCACTGATCGGACATTCAGCATCTCTCATTCTCGCTCCACCGCCCCCCCCCCGCCACTATCTGTTGGTGTCCCCCAGGGGTCAGTCCTGGGCCCACTACTCTTCTCTCTTTTCACTCTTGGCCTTAGTCAGCTCATAGCTTCACAAGGCGTTCACTACCATCTATATGCTGACGACACACAACTCTACATTTATGGCCCAGATGTTACCTCTCTTCGGTCCCGGATCCCAGATTGTCTATAGTCCTTTTCCTCCTTTTTCTCCTCCCATCTCCTAAAACTAAATGTGGAGAAAACAGAATTCATCATCTTTCCACCGTCCCACTCCATCCCTCCATCCCTCCACCTGATCTCTCTATCAGATTCAACGGCTGTACACTCTCACCAGTTCCACAAGTCCGCTGCCTTGGGGTAATCTTTCAAACCGCACATCCAAGCCCTTACCTCTGCCTGCTGCCTCCACCTGAAAATATCTCTTGCATCTGCTCATTCCTCAACTTCGACACTACAAAAATGCTAGTCCACGCCCTTGTCATCTCCCGCCTAGACTACTGCAACATCCTTTTCTGTGGCCTCCCATCTAACACTCTTGCTCCCCTTCAAACCATCCTCAACTCTGCTGCCCGTCTTATCCACCTCTCTCCTAGCTACTCCTCTGCCAATCCCTTCACTGGCTTCCCATTGCCCAGCGAATTAATTTCAAGTTACTAACCATGACCTATAAGGCTCTTAATAACCTCTCTCCACCATACATCTCTGCCTTAATCTCCAGATATCTCCCCTCACGCAATCTCCGCTCCTCATAGGACCTTCTTCTCTGCTCTCCCCTTATCAGCTCCTCACATAACCGTCTCCAAGACTTCTCCCGTGCTTCCCCCACACTCTGGAACTCACTGCCCCAACATATCAGACTCTCTTCCACCTTCACCAGGTTCAAAAGCAACTTGAAAACCCATCTCTTCAGGATTGCCTATTGTAAGCCCTCATGGGCAGGGTCCTCTCTCTCTCTGTTGTGCCAGTTGTAAGTCATTCATTGTTATCATTGTACTCGTTTGACATATGTTATGTATGTAACCCCCCTTGAATGTACAGAGCCATGGAATCAATAGCGCTTTAAAATAAATAATAATAATAATACTGCCGTATACACATTTACACACATACAGTATAAACAGCTATAGACACCACACATCTGTATAGAAACTAAACAACACATCACATATATACAGATACACATGTACACAGCCTGCAGATATATACATACAAATGTACACACATACATAGAGCTAAAGACATTACACATCTGTATGTACATACTATATACATCACATATACACAGGTACACAAGTACACAGTCTGCTGATAAGTATACCTATACATACGCACACACAAACATGCAGCTTTAGATAGACATACTATACAAACATATAGTATATATAAAACAACACAGTTACACTACATGTATCTATCTATCTATCTATCTATCTATCTATCTATCTATCTATCTATCTATCTATCTATCTATCTATCCTTCCAGTAGAACGGTTGCAACTTGCATTAGATTTACACCAATTTTTTAAGAAATTTTATAAAAATATATTTACCACTAGAGAAACAATCTTGTGATTCTGAATTATAAATTAAGTCATATAACTTGAATGTGAGGAGTCAGTTTGTTCCTCCAATTTCATCACACGTGATAAATACATATATTGTTTCATAAATATAGCAAGAAAAATTGCAGCACTCCGAAATGCAGTGAAAAAATCAAACGGTGTTTATTCCAGCATGTCCACAGAGCTCTGTGGACATGCTGGAATAAACACTGTTTGATTTAAGTCGAACACATGCAGGCACCCAATATATTTAATTTTTACCTTTGAGTGCTGCTATTTTTCTATTTTCCATATTTTGTTTTAGGTAAAAATGATATTGCAAAGTTGCATTCTTCGCATAAATAAGGGTATTAACTCCTTAACGACCGGGTATTAACTCCTTAATTTCAGGTCGTTTGTCTGCAGCGTCGCTGCAGACAACGGAGTTTGTGGCGCCCAGCGCTGCAGCAGCGCTAAGATCGGGGCTGTTATACACAGCCCTAATCCCAGCACAGCTCCTGTAAGCACCGGGGAGCGGGGGAAACCTCCGGTCCCCGGTGCTTTAACCCTTTGATTACCACGGATCGCCACCGCAGCGCAATCAAAGGGTTTCCCTGCTCTGTTGGGTGATCGGAACGCCCGGTGACCCGACAGAGCCCGGGGCACGGCTGCACAGTCAGACCTGGAGACCTAGAATAGCGTCAGGGCTGTCTGTGTAAGAAACCAGTGATCAGGACAGACTATGAGCTGCCCTGATCACTGCCTGTGTCAGACTGACACAGATTATAATGTATTAGCATATATGAATATGCTAACACATTACTAAGTGTACAAAAAAAAGTAACAAAGTTATCCCTTCATGGCATTAAAAAAAAAAAGTAATAAATATAAAAAGTGTAAAAAATAAATTGTTAATAAAAAATAATTGTGTATACATTACACACACAAAAAACCCACACATATTAGGTATCCACATGACCATAATAACCTGTAGAATAAATCTAACAAGTTATTAAGTGTGAAATGTGAATGGTGTAAAAAAAGTGTAAAAAAACAAAAAAATAAAAAAAGTTCAAAAAATATTCTGCAATTATTTATAAGTAAACTTAAACTAATGCCCCATAAAGTACAACTCATCTCGAATAAAACGATGCCTCATCCAACTACGTCATTGAAAAAATAAAAAAGTTACAACTCTTGAAACGCAAAAACTAAAGAAAAAATATTCTCATCATTAACTACTTTTCAGGCATTCGGCTTAAGGGGTTAAACACCCTAATATAATTAAAATGGAAATGGAAGCTCTTAATAATTTGGTTTTAATTGTAATGTAACAGTCAAACCCACTGACAAGGGATGTTACTGTGATTACGGATACTTCAGTGTATTTAAAAGAGGTGTATTGGCAATTGAGTGATGAGACATATATAAAAAGCTGATGGTGGATCCAAATAGGATATTTGTGGCTAAAATTTTAATATTCTGAATGATAGTTTATATAAGAATATACTAGAACAGAAATTATTTGATATTTGGTAAATAGATTATCTTCTACACCTTTGCTATATATGTTACCAAAACCCTAAAAAGTCTTTAGTGGACCCGCCGGTTAGCCTATTATCTCAGGACAAGGCAGTATTACAAGTAATATCTCTGTCTTTTTAGATCACGTGCTATCACCACCACATGTTCATAATATGAGGTCTTACTTACAGGACACAACTAATTTTTTTTAGTCAAGATTAATGATATCTTTATACCAGAGGGAACTATTTTGGCATCTTTTGATGTAGTTTCCCTTTAAGTGTCCATCAACCATGGAAGGGGTAAAAATGCTGTTGGTTATTTTTCCAAAATGCACAATTTTGAGAATATTTAGTGTCGTTATTGGATTTAGTTCTTACTTGTAATAATGTTTTGTTTAAAGATTATTTTTATTTAAAGTTAGAGGGTACAGCCATGGGCTCTCATCTAGCCCCGTCTTATGCTAATTTATATATGGACTGGATTGAGAAGATGTTCGTCTATGTGTGGTCCCACTTTGGACATGTCCTGGGGTGGTGGTGTTACATAGACAACATCTTCCTCATTTGGTGTGGTACTGTGGAGGATCTCTTTTTTTTAAAACTTGTTTGGTTACATTTTTTTTGCGGGCCCTTACTTTTTTCAAAAGATACAATTTCTGGATAGTCAAATTTGGTAAAAATGGATAATAAACTTTATACAATTATTGTCACGATACTACCGCTTCTCAAACGCAAGGCTCGGCAGGGGTTAATTCCCCTGGCCTGTCGCCACACCTTAGGAGCAGCTTTCCTGATGAGCCTAGGAGTGACAGCTCTGCTTCTAAGCAGAACAGAGGGCTTCAACGGGTCAATAGGGGGCCTTGGACTGCACCAAGGGCTGCTTGGGGGGGGTTTTTCGGGCCCACCATTTAAACCTCTCAGCCCCTGCTGTCCTCCCTGTGAAAGTTCTCCCTGTTTTTTTCCCCGTTTTCCCCATTTTGTACCACCCTATTCCCTGAGTGGCTTTTTTTTTACCGAATTTTCTCCTGATTCGGTACCTTGGGTAGTTTTGGTTTTTCTTCTGTCTTTTGATTCTTGGGCTATGTACCCTTACGTTGCTGACCCGGATTATCGACCCTTGCCCTTTTTCCTGATGCCCCCGCATTTTATTATGGGTCTGCCCCGTTGGGGCTGCCATTTGGGGGAGCACGCCCAAATAGGGAGGGACAGTGGGGTTGTTTGGAGTCAGAGCCCACTGCACCTCCTCTGGGAATCTATATATTAAGAATACGTTTAAGAACACTATTTTATGTTTATGAGAGTTTCCCCCCCCTTTTATGGGGTTGTCAAGGTTTTTCCGGTGGTTTACTCCCCATGGGCACACCCATCCCCCTGCTGCCCCCACAAGTGGCTCGAACCCTTGCGGGCCCCCCGGCCCCTGTGATCCTGTGCAGGCGTGCGATACTCCCTCGCCTTGCTTCCTGCTTTCCCCCGGGGCCCAAAATTCCATAGTCCCAAAAACCTATGAAGGAGGTTTTCCTGGACCCCGTCTTACTTTTCCCTGTGTAAAAGGTCCATTTTTTAAAGCTCTTCGACCCGAACCTTCCCCCGCCGTCGCCCTTCCTATAGATCGTCTTTTTTCGGGTACCCGTTGCACCCCCTACCTCCGCAAGAAAGTCCATGGGGGTAGCGCCCGGGTGGAATCCACGCGGAAAATAAAACCCCGACTCGCGGCGGGCCCCGGGTAAATACTGGGCCCCACTTAGACCCCGGGGACCTGGTGTGCCTCTCCCTGCTTGTGGGGGTCCGGGGGCCCATATAAGGTCGTTACACAAATGATAGATTACCTTTCTTTTAAAAAATTTTGGGGTTACCAAAAGAGGTCTTTTTTATCCCCCCCTCCAAAGTTTGCATTGTCTATACGAAGTATTAAGAGCAAAAAAAAAAAATTGGCTATGAGAAAGGATCTTCTGATCTGAAATGCGTCAGAAGGGTGCTGGTGTGAACCTTTTTTATTGCGGAATTCGTTGGATTTTTTTTAATGGGTTTAAAAAAATAATTTTTTTTTGTCTTTCTAATCTTATATCGGTTTTTGCTGAAATTTATAACCTGTGAGTAAAGTGGGAGTCATTTTTTACCCCCCAGTGAGTGTAAAAAATAAAAATTAAAAAAAACTACGGTTGCTTATTGTGTTCAAAAATGCCCCAAAAAAACCTTAATAAAAAGTGTTTAAAGGTCTTTTTCACCCCCTAATTGTCGAAAAAAAAACATCAAACTCATCTCACAAAAAAACAAGCCCACAATCGTCCCAAAACAAAAATTTTAAAAAATTATGGTTCAAAAGGGGCAACATAAAAACGCAACTTTTTATAAAATCCTTTTTCACAATAAAGTAATAAAAAATAAAAAACATTAACATTTATATTTTTTAATTGTACCGACCCCCCTTGTAAAGTTATCCTGCTTTTTTCCTGTAAGGCAAATACTGTAAAAAATTAAAAACCCAAAAACAAAGGGGAGAACTGCGTTCTTTCCCCCCATTTTTTGGCCCCTTGCTAAAAAAAACTTCGGAACAATTGTGGCCCAAAATGCAAATCACCTTGATGGTCCTGGGGGGTGTTAAAACCAAAAAGGGGCAAATTTGGAAGGTTTTTACCTGTTTGTCTTTGGGGCTTTGCAAGAGCATGGGGCCCCCCAAAATCGGGCTCCCAAAAAACCAAATAACACTCCCTCCCTTTTAACCCGTTATGCGCCCAAACAGCAGTTTGCCCCCACATGTAGGGTTTATTCCCGAACGGGAAAAAGCGTAACACAATTAGGGGGTTTTTTTTTCCTAGTTCCTGAAAAATTAACTTTTTCGCTTAAAATTGCAGATTATGGAAAAAAATATTTTTTTATTTTTTTTGGCCGAATGCTAAAAGATTTGTAAAAAACCCCTTGGGGTCATATACTTACTGTACCTTGGATTTTTCCGTAAGGGGTGTATTTTCCAAAATTGGGGGTTTTTTGGGGATTATTAGGTTTTTGGGCCCTTAGGTGTCTGTAGACCTGAAATGACGCCTAAATAAAATTGTAATGAAAATGAGACCCCAGAGTCCAGTAGGTGCACCTCCTATTCTGAGGCTTGTGGTTGAGCCAAATAGCACACTAGGGCCACATATGGAATATCTCTGAAAACGTCAGAATCCGAGGAACTGATATTAAGCTGCATTTCCATGGTCACATCTACTGTGTTCCAGTGAATCATGAATAAAAATTGAAAATCTGCAAAAAAAGTGAAAATTTGAAATATCACCTCCACTTTGCTTTAATTTCTGTGAAATATCTAAAGGGTCAACAAACTTCTTAAATGCTTTTTTATATATCTTAAGGGGTGTAGTTTCTTAGATGGGGTCATTTATTGGGGTATCTAATAGAGGCCCCTCAAAGCCACGTCAGAACTGGACTGGTCCCTAAAAAAATCTATTTTGCTAATTTTCTTGAAAATGTGAAAAATTACTACTATATTTCTAAGCCCCTTAATGTGGTAAAAAAAAAAAAAAACATTTAAAAAATTATGCCAACCTACAGTAGACATTTGGTAGATGCTAGTTATAAACTATTTTGAGTGTAATAGCTATCTGTCTTACACACAGAAATTGAACTTTAAAAATTGCAAATTTTTGCAAATTTTCATCATATTTTGATATTTTACACAAAATGCATTACTAACTTAAAGCACAATGTGTCACTAGAAAACAATCTCTGAATCACTTGGATAGGTAAAAGTTTCAAAAAGTTATTCTCACATAAAGTGACACATGTCAAATTTTAAAACCAGGGCTCTGTCAGGAAGGCCAAAACTGGCCCTGGCAGTAAGGGGTTTACCCTTTCCTGACATAGGACGTACCCATGCGTCCTAGCGGGAAGTGCGTTCCTGCAACTGGATGTATGGGTAAGTCCTGGCGATTATGCGGGCTTAGAAGCTGTGCGCCGCTACTGGTCTCCTTACCTGACAGCCTGGATGCTTTACTAAAGCATCCAGGCTGTCTGGTGACCTCGCCATGCCCGCAATGCATAGTGGGCATGGTGATTGACATGCTGTGTACTTGTCTGCCTGGTAACAGCGATCTGAAGATCGCTGTTACAAATTCCCTATGGGGAAAACTGAAAAAAATGTGAAAAGGTAAAAAAATGTAAAAAAGTAAAACACAAACACGAAAAAAATGAAATGAAAAACACATACACCGCCCTTTTTTCCCTTTAGCCTCGTTCACAGGGCTTATTCAGAACGTTTTTACAACGGATTCCGTGTAAATACTTCTGAAATCAGTTAAAAAATCAGTTGCAAATAAGTCACTAATTGGCACGTATTTTGTAACTGATTTCCCGAGGGAAATTCACCATCTACAATCATTGTAGGGGTGAATCCCCCAAAAAATAATTGACATTCAATTTTTTTTCCGCCCGATTTGCCTCGTAAATCCGGGGGGCAACCCGGGAAGGGAATTTTTGCGTCGTGTGAACACGAGCCGTATTTTCTATTGAAATAAATAGAAAATAGGCTGTGACTTTTTTTTGGAGGGTTTTTGCCGAGGATTGACGATCGTCAATCCTGGGCAAATCCGTCCGAAAAAACCCGTGGAACGGGGCCTTACAAACCCAATTGCCCCAAAAAAGATAAAAAAAAAAAGTCCCATATTTGGTAGGGCCCCATGTTAAACCAACCCTATAAATTTCATATTTAAATTTAAACCTGCACAGTGAATACCATAAAAAAACAGCCACAGAATTGAGATTTTTGCTTATGCCACAGCATATAAAATGGAATAAAAAGCGATCAAAAACTTACATACAAAGTGGTGCCAATGAAAACATCCTTTCATCCCGCTAAAAAAATTATATAATTAAATATTCCTTAAGGGGGGTTTTTTTTCCAAAATGGGTCTTTTTTAAGTGTGTTTTATTAAGTTTTAACCCCTTTAGGGTCCCGCAAACTTTAAATGGCGCCCAAAAAAAGTTTAATAAAAAAAGACCCCCCGATCCAGTACGTGCTCCTCCTATTCTGAGGCTTGTGGTTGAGACAAATAGCGCACTAGGGTCACATATGGGATATCGCTGAAAACGTCAAAATCTGGGGAATCTATATTAAATTGCCTACCGTGTTTTTGTGAAAATTGTATATTGCAAATTTTCTTGAAAATTTGAAAAATACTATGAAATTTCTAAGCACCCTAATGACATAAAAAAGAAACATTTAAAAAATTATGCCAAACCCATAATAATGGAATGCTAGTTTAAACAATGTTTAGTGGAATAACATCTGCTTACAAAGGAGAAAATTTTTGTAGTTTGAAAATATTAAATTTCTCTAATTTTTTCACTATACTATGATACCAACATTTCTTACTAACATAAAGCACAATGTGTCACGAGAAAACAGTCTCTGAATCACATGGATAGGTTAAAGTGTAAAAAAGTTATTCTCACATAAAGTGACACATGTCAGATTTCAAAATTGGGGTCTGTCAGAGAGGTCAAAATTGTCTTCAGCGGTAAGGGGTTAATGTCTAATAGACGTTCAAGTAATTTGAAGGACTACTTGATTAAATCTGATGTAGGTGGTAAGGTTGGTTTAAAACAGACTTATTTGGGTATTTCTAAAATGTTTTGGGCATGTTATTTTCCTTGTCTTTCTTGTGTAAATTGTCCTTTGATACATAAAGGCGACACCAAAAAATAAAGTTTTTACTCACAACGTCAAAAGACGATTTGCTATTAATATAGAATGGTTCAGAGAGTGAGGCATTTACCTTTCTAGAATATGGAAATAATAACCCATATAACTCAAAGTTTACTTTTGGATTCAACCAGAATGAAGTAATATGTTTGGACATCAATCTAGAGGATTCTTCTGAGCAGGGTATTGTTATTTCTCCATATAGGAAGCCTACTACAGCGAATTCTATTTTAGCTGCTACATCCTGCCATCCACAACATATTAGTGTTCCAGTAGGAGAACTTATGAGATATAAAAGAAATAGCTTCAGTGAGAAAATTTTCCTTAAATTAAAAACAGCTGTCTAGAACGAACTACCAGTGAGGGGACTCGGATGAAATATTGGATGAGGCTGTTAAAAAAATTATCCACTATACCCAGGGAAAAATTAAGTAGAACTGAGAAAAACATAATCTAGACCAGAATAAAATAACATTTATGACACAATATAGTCCACAGTACCACTGTATCACTAACACTTTTTATAAATATTTACCTATGCTTAAAATATACCCTGATTTCAATAGAATTCTACAAAAAGAAAAAATTTGGTTTATTTAGAAAAAAAAGCACCAACTATCGCTGCGCATATTTCCACTAGTCTATTTACCTCAGATTATACTAAGCAAAACATTGACTGTCTGTGAAAGGTTTTCACAAGTGCGGACATAAGATTTGCAAGTTTGCAATTATATAATGTGTGCAGATTCATCTGTATCTTATGCTAATAGCAAACATTTGTAATGGATACATGTTTAAATTGCAACTCCAAAAATATTATTTATGTCGCTCAATTGCAGACAGTGTTGCCTTCAATATATGGGCTTTACTAGAACTTCACTGAAAACACGTATTAGAAAACACAGATGTAGCTAATATGAATGTAGCTGGTATTTCTGCAACATCTCGTTATATCAGAGAAATACATGCAGGTAACTTCCTTCTTTTAAATGCATGGGGATAGCAAAAATCAAGTTACCAATAAGGTAATATTGTGACAATGTTAAAAACTTGTTTTTTTATTTATTTTGTGTATACAGGTGCTTCTCAATACATTAGAATATCAGCCAAAAGTTTTTTTTTTCAGTAATTCAGTTCAAAAAGTGAAACTCATATATATTACAAACAGAGTGACCTTTTTCAAGTGTTTATGTTAATCTTGATGATTATGGCTTACAGCCAAAGAAAGCCCAAAAGTCATTATCTAAGAAAATTGGAATAATGAACCCAAAACACTTGCAGAGGCTTCCGAAGGGTTTTAAAAGGTCCCTTTATCTGGTTCAGTAGGCGACACAGTCATGGGGAAGACTGCTGACTTGACAGATGTCCAGAAGGCAATCTTTGACACACTCCACAAGGAGGGTAAGCCACAAAAGGTCATTGGTAAAGAATCTGGCTGTTCACAGAGTGCTGTATCAAAGCATATTAATGGAGAGCTAAGTGGAAGGGAAAAGTGTGTTAGAAGTAGGTGCACAAGCAACTGGGATAACCACAGCCTTGATATGATTGTTAAGAAAATGCCATTCAAAAATTTGGGGGAGATTCATAAGGAGTGGACTGCTGCTGGAGTCAGTACTTCAAGAGCCACCACACAGATATGTATCCGGGATATGGGCTACAAGTGTCGAATTCCAGGTGTCAAGCCACTCATGACCAATAGACAATGCCAGAAGTGTCTTAAATGGGCCAAGGAGAATAAGAACTGGACTGTTACTCAAAGGTCCTGTAACGGGTTGCGCCGCGGTCCGGGCCACGGACCGCGGTCGCACCCGCGTTCCCCATAACGGGTCCCCAGCGTGGACGGGGGGGGGCGCCACGGGCCGCACGGCCGGCCGCGGCGCCACCCGTTCCATCCACTCACCTGGCCTCGCTCCCTTCCGTTCCTCGTCCCCTGCCGGCCGGAATGCGCATGCGTGCTCCCTGGCGCACGCGCTCGTCCTTGTGAATTTAAAGGGACAGTGCGCCGGTAATTGGGTAATATACCGGCGCTGATTCCTATTTAAGTGTTGCAACCACGTCACTTCCCTGCTGGATCTACGTTGCCCCGAGCCATAGAGAAAGCGTTCCTTAAAGTGTATTCCAGCTTTACCGTGCACCAGACCTCTCGCTAAGTTTCCCGACTCCGAACCTCTGCCGCCTGCCCTGACCTTCTGCCTGCCCACGACTACGATTCTCGGACTACGATTCTATACCATGCTGCACCTCGGCCGCCACCGCAAGCAAGTCACGTCAGGGGGGACGACCTGGTAGCCTCACGCCGCAGCAAGTCCATCCTGCTTTGCGGCGGGCTCTGGTGAAAACCGGGGGCTACTTAGATTCCGTTCCCTGGCGTGGCTTGACTACCATCGCTTGCGGTGGTCTGGCGGATCGACTACCCAGCCATCACAGTTAGATCCAGCCATGGATCCCGCCAAGGTGCCCCTGCCAAGCATCACGGATCTTACGACGTTGGTTGCCCAGCAGTCGCAGCAAATCGCACAACAGGCACAGCAGTTCCATTGGGTCTACCGTGGGACCCAAGCTTCGGCTCCCCTTACCCATCAGCTTTGCCGGGGATCCCAAGCTCTGCCGGGGTTTCATCACCCAGTGCTCGATGTACATAGAACTGATGGCGGATCAGTTTCCCTCGGAGAGGTCTAAAGTGGCCTTCGTGGTGAGCCTGCTATCCGGGAAAGCCCTGGCTTGGGCGAAACCCTCTGGGACAGGAATGACCCTGTGACTGCGGATCTACAGACCTTTCTCCAGGAATTCCGCACAGTCTTCGAGGAGCCGGCGCGTGTTTCCTCTGCTGAGACCGCCCTCTTGAGCCTTCGTCGGGCGACTCCTCGGTGGGTGACTATGCGGTACAGTTCCGTACCCTGGCTTCGGAGCTCACGTGGAATGATGCCGCCCTCTTGCCACTTTCAAAAAGGGCCTGACCAGCCGGTAAAGGACGCTTGGCAGCAAGAGACCTCCCGTCCTCCCTGAGTGAACTAATCCTGCTAGCAACTCGGATTGATATAAGGATTCGCAGAGAGGCAGGAAGAGCTGCGGCAGGAAAGAGACTCTGCACGCCCCCCGTCAGCGGTTTCACCTGGCCCCGGTTTTCCAGCATCCTCCATTGCTGTCCCCTCAAGCCTCTGAGGGAACCCATGCAAGTGGACCGGGCCCAGTTATCGAGCAGGACGGAACTGTCGCCGAACCGAGAAGCTATGTCTCTACTGCGCCAGCCCGGACCATTTCCGCAGAAGCTGTCCGCTATGTCCCCAGCGTCCGGGAAACGCTCACACCTAGGAGCCGTAGGAGAGGCGGTCCTAGGTGCAGTTTCCCCCTCTCCACGTCTGATGATGCCAGTGGAGGTGAACACTGATGCTGGTCCGTCGTTCCGGAGTTCTGCTTTCCTGGACTCAGGCTCTGCCGGGAACTTCATCCTTGCCTCATTGGTACCGCATACCTGTTGTTCAGCTGGAGAAGCCCTATTATTTCTTCGGTCAGTGGGAGCTCCTCAGTGACCCCATCCGGTACGTAACCCGGCCGGTGACACTCCGTGTGGGGGCGCTACATAAGGAGAAGATCGGGTTCCACGTTCTGTCCCATGCTTCCTCGGCGATCCTCTTGGGGCTTCCCTGGCTGCAATGTCACGCCCCTACGCTCGATTGGAAGACAGGCGAAGTCCTGCGTTGGGGACCGGAATGCCAGAACCATTGCTTGGAGGT
Source organism: Phyllomedusa bahiana (assembly GCA_025379985.1). Lineage (NCBI taxonomy): Eukaryota > Metazoa > Chordata > Amphibia > Anura > Hylidae > Phyllomedusa > Phyllomedusa bahiana. The sequence continues at coordinate 68,899 of JAODAL010000994.1, forward strand.
ACCAAGCCCGGTGCCTACCACTTCTCCGCACCCGCTTGTCAAGCCGTTGCCAGGCCTGCCGGCCGAGTACCAGGACTTTGGGGATGTATTCTCCGAGAAAGAGGCCGATTCGCTGCCACCACATCAGTCCTACGACTGTCCTATTGACCTCCTCCCATGAACCAGTCCACCCCGGGGGAGGGTCTACCCGCTGTCCGTGCTAGAGACTCAGGCCATGTCGGCCTACATTCGGGAGAACCTGCAGAAAGGATTCATTCGTAAGTCCTCCTCCCCAGCTGGAGCCGGGTTTTTCTTCATGCAGAAGAAGGATGGTTCCCTCTGTCCGTGTATAGACTACAGGGGTCTAAATAAGATCACTGTAAAGAACTGCTACCCTCTCCCACTGATCTCAGAGCTGTTTGACCGTCTCAAGGGGGCTAAAGTGTTCTCCAAGTTGGATTTGCGAGGAGCCTATAACCTCGTCAGAATTCGGGAGGGGGCGAGTGGAAGACGGCGTTCAATACCCGAGATGGACATTTTGAGTACCTCGTGATGCCCTTTGGGCTCTGTAACGCTCCAGCGGTGTTCCAAGAACTCGTCAACGACGTCTTCCGGGATCTCTTGTACACCTGCGTCATAGTGTACCTAGATGACATCCTGATTTTCTCCCCTAATCTTCAGACTCACCGGGCCCAAGTACGCTAGATTTTGCAACGTCTGCGCAGCAACCGACTGTACGCCAAGCTGGAGAAATGTTTATTCCATCGGACCAGCCTACTTTTCCTCGGCTACATAGTCTCGGCTGAAGGCCTAAAGATGGACCCGGCAAAAATCTCTGCGGTGCTACAATGGCCCCGTCCTGTCGGTCTTCGGGCGATACAGCGCTTCCTGGGCTTCGCAAATTATTACCGGCAATTTATTAACCACTTCTCCACCTTGGTGGCTACTATCGTGGCCATTACTAGGAAGAATGCGAACCCGAGATGTTGGCCTCCGGAGGCTGAGAAGGCGTTTGTGGATCTAAAGACGGCCTTCTCCACTGCTCCTGTCTTGTTCCAGCCTGATTCCGAGAGACCGTTCTCTTTGGAGGTGGATGCCTCTTCCGTGGGGGCAGGGGCGATCCTCACACAGAGAAGTTCCAAAGGCAAGATTCGCACATGTGGGTTCTTCTCTAAGACCTTTTTGCCGACTGAGCGGAACTATGCCATTGGGGACCGGGAACTCTTGGCCATCAAGTTAGCCATAGAGGAGTGGCGACATCTGCTGGAGGGGGCTCGTCACCCAATCGACATCTTTACAGACCACAAAAATTTGTTGTACCTTCAAGACACCAACGTCTTAACCCTCGCCAAGCCCGGTGGTCTCTTTTTTTTCTCGGTTTGATTTTCGTATACATTTCCGAACTGCTGAGAAAAACGTCAAGGCGGATGCCCTCTCTCGTGCCTCGGACGTGGTCGGTGAAGAACCCGTGTCACAACACATCATTTCCCCCCGAACGGTTGTTTCACGTGGCTCCCGCATGTCTCCAAAACATTCCTACTGTCAAGACTTACGTGCCGCTGGCACTCAGGAGGAAGATTCTGGAGTGGGGCATAGCTCCTTTGTGGCTGGCCATGCCCGGAGCTCGGAAGTCTTATGCTTTGATCTCACGGCACTACTGGTGGCCGACTCTAGCACAGGATGTCAAGGACTTCACCCTCGCCTGTGTCACTTGTGCTCAGAACAAGGTCCCATGGCACAGGCCCGCAGGTCTCTTGCATCCGCTGCCTGTGCCGGAAATCCCTTGGACGCACATAGCGATGGACTTTGTCACAGACCTACCATCTCCTCTGGGAATTCAGTCATCTTGGTCGTGACGGACCGGTTTCTCAAAAATGTCCCACGTTGTGCCTCTCCCTGGCCTGCCATCTGCCCCACAATTGGCTAATCTTTTCTTCCGGCATATCTTCCGGCTTCATGGACTAAACTCTCACATTGTCTCCGACTGCGGTGTTCAATTTGTTTCCCGATTCTGGCGTGCTTTATGCTCCCGTCTGCAAGTCAAGTTGGACTTTTCATCGGCATACCATCCTCAGTCCAATGGGCAGGGGGAGAGAGTGAACCAGATTCTGGGAGAATACCTGCGCCACTTTGTGTCCGGACGTCAGGACAACTGGACCGAGCTGCTCCCGTGGGCTGAATTTGCGTATAACCATCGGGACTCAGAAGCTGCCGGCGTCTCCCCGTTCTTTGTAGTCTATGGCCGCCACCTGCACCCCCCCTCCCTCTGCCTCCTGACTCGGATGTGCCCGCTGTCAACGACCAGGTTCGAGATATCAAGGCCATCTGGCAGGAGACGCGATGTTCTCTATTTCGGGCCTCTGCCCGTATGAAGTCTCAGGCAGACAAAAGGAGAGGACCTGCCCCCGACGTTTCTCCCTGGGGACCAAGTTTGGCTCTCCTCAAGATATGTGCGCCTGAAGGTCCCTAGTATTAAATTGGGCCCTCGCTTACTCGGACCCTTCAAGGTTTTTCGGCAGTTGAACCCGGTGACATACAAGCTTTGTCTGCCTTCATCTCTCCGGATCCACAACGCATTTCATGTATCCCTCCTTAAGCCTCTGGTTCTGAACTGGTTCTCTCGGAAGAAAGTGGCGCCTTCCCCAGTAGCCGAATCCACTGACATCTTCGAGGTAAAGGACATTTTAGCTATGAAAACGGTCAGAGGGAGACGTTTCTTCCTCGTGGATTGGAGGGGCTTCGGACCCGAGGAGAGATCCTGGGAGCCTGAATCTAACATCCTGAATCGGGATCTCATCCTCAGATTCCTGCAGCCTAAAAAGGTGGGGAGGCCTAAGGTGGGGGGGGTACTGTAACGGGTTGCGCCACGGTCCGGGCCACGGACCGCGGTCGCACCCGCGTTCCCCATAACGGGTCCCCAGCGTGGACGGGGGCGCCGCGGGCCGCACAGCCGGCCGCGGCGCCACCCGTTCCATCCACTCACCTGGCCTCGCTCCCGTCCGGTCCTCGTCCCTTGCCGGCCGGAATGCGCATGCGCGCCCCCTGGCGCGCGCACTCGTCCGTGTGAATTTAAAGGGACAGTGCGCCGGTACTTGGGTAATTACCGGGCGCTGTTCCTATAGAAGTGTTGCAACCACGTCACTTCCCTGCTGGATCTACGTTGCCCCGAGCCAGAGAGAAAGCGTTCCTTAAAGTGTATTCCTGCTTTACCGGTGTACCAGACACTCGCTACGTTTCCCGACTCCGAACCTCTGCCGCCTGCCCTGACCTTCTGCCTGTCCACGACCACGAACCATTGCCGCCTGCCTGACCTTCTGCCTGCCCACGACTACGATTCTCGGACTACGATTCTGTACCACGCTGCACCTCGGCCGCCACCGCAAGCAAGTCACGTCAGGGGGGACGACCTGGTAGCCTCACGCCGCAGCAATCCATCCTGCTTTGCGCGGGCTCTGGTGAAACCGGGGGCTACTTAGATTCCGTTCCCTGGCGTGGCTTAACTACCATCGCTTGCGGTGGTCCGGCGGATCCACTACCCAGCCGTCACAGGTCCAAGGTGTTGTTTTCAGATGAAAGTAAATTTTGCATTTCATTTGGAAATCAAGGTCCCAGAGTCTGGAGGAAGAGTGGAGAGACACACAATCCAAGCTGCTTGAGGTCTAGTGTGAAGTTTGCACCTTCAGTGATGGTTTGGGAAGCCATGTCATCTGCCGGTGTAGGTCCACTGTGTTTGATCAAGACCAAAGTCACTGCGCAATCAACCAGGAAATTTTAGAGCACTTCATGCTTCCCTCTGATGACAAGCTTTTTGAGATGAAATTTTCATTTTCCAGCAGGACTTGGCACCTGTCCGCACTGCCAGAAGTACCAAAACCGGTTTCAATCCCTACATTATCTCTGTGTTTGATTGGCCAGCAAACTTGCCAGACATCAACTCCATAGAGAATCTATGGGGTTTTGTCAAGTGGAAGATGACAGACACCAGATCCAACAATGTAGATGAGCTGAAGGGTTCATTTTTCCAATTTTCTTAGAAAATGACTTTTGGGCTTTCCTTGGCTGTAAGCCATAATCCTCAAGATTAACATTAATAAACACTTTAAAAAGTTCACTCTGTTTGTAATGTCTCTATATAACATATGAGTTTCCCTTTTAGAACTGAATTACTGAAAAAAAAACCTTTTGGCTGATAATCTAATTTATTGAGAAGCCCCTTTTAGTGTGCATTTTTTGGTGTATAAAGGGTTATGTTTTTCTAGTTACCGTCCTAAAGAGTGTGCAGGATATCTTTAACTTATATAAGTTTAGACTCTGGTCATTTGGTATGCTTTGGATTTAGGTGTTTGCCGACATGTGTCAGCATTTTGCTAATATTTGGATTAGCATGTACTGGTACATATGGATTTCTTTTAATAAAATTATAATAAAGATGGAATGATTTTATAAACTTCTCAGCTGTGGGATCAAGGATTTATGTGCACATAAAGGTGACACAGTTTGTCATCCTTAGATTGGTAATAAACACGTGATTAACCCTTCCAGACAAGCCACCCATAACTAGCCGCCTAGCAGCTATTCTAGCAACTACTGCGAGTGTCAGTAACAAAGCATCACTGACCCAACATAGGTGGCTTTTCCCCACCAAGACCAGGTCCTTGGTGGCGCATCTGTAGCAAGTCTCTGGCTGCAAACCATCTAGTGGCAGAAACATGCTACCGCCTGAGGATGCTCTGCCACTATGTATACATATATGTGTGTGTGGTGCACATATGGTATATACACCTGGTGTGTATGAAATGTAAGTATACACACTTTTACTTGAAACAAATCGCTGACTCTAAGGGCCACATGTATGAAAACTCTTTAGATCTAAAACTAGTAACCTATGGGCAAAAAAGTGAGTTTTAGATCTAAACAGTTTTCATACATGTGGCCCTAAGACTTTTCCTTAGAACACCTCAGAAGACTTTCAGCTCATGCTGAGTTATTTATTTTTGTAATTAGCTGATAGACTGATAGAAGCGCCGTGGTCTCCTAGCTCATGGGTGCTGAGTCGCCAGTGTTGTCTAAAAGAATTGTAAACCCTTGTCTGCTTCATGGTTATTGCAGTGTATTAATTTAGTTTCCCACTGTTTTAGATTGGGTTTCAAGGACACAGGACTCAGCAGGATGGGTCCATGGCACTCCAGCACCAGCTCTATCCTATTACTCTAAAGTCTTGACTGTGCAGCAGAAGATGGATCTCAGAGACCTAAATAAAGAGAAATATAAGTGTGAGATGTCAATAAGGGCAGACAAGTCTATTGGTGACAATGGTGATTGGGGAATAGGGGGAGCAAAAAGGATGAGAGGTCTATATTATCTAGAGAAACCAGGAAGGTGACATAAGGGAACTGAGTAGATTTAGTAATAAATTGTTTTAATCTTAAAGCAAGTTATCCCAAAAGTTCAATGACTTATGTTTGGTACATAGGGAAATGTAGGGGACAAACAAAATGTGTCCCTATTTCAATTAATCTTAATGAAAAAAATTTACAAAATAAACTTGGCTAAAACTTTTTTTTACCATGTTGGACGGCGGCGGTCATTGTCTTGACTCTTGCTGCTTTTGCTAGAAAAATAAATGGATCACAAATAAATAGCTTATCTTGATTTATTACTTCAAACCATTGTGATATATATGAAGAGTACATGTACCCTGGTAGGCCATGGCACTACAGTAACCGAAGGAGTGGAACCTGTGAGCAAATGTTACCTCTGGACCAATTAGAGCATGAAATACAATTTATATAAAAGGAAAGCTTAAAGAGGATTCAGAACGCCATTAACTGGTATATTTCCCAGCATCTGTCAGACTTAAAGGGCTTGTCCTAGCAATAAATTTCCTTTCAGAATGAAAGCTTCAGGGATGATGTCAGTAAATGACTTACGTGTTTCTTTGTAGACAGTTTGGAATCCACCATTTTTTCTTTCTGAAGAAAAGACAAAATGAGATAAAAAGGATGAGAGGAGAATGGGTCATATTGTTAATACATAAGGTTCTACACATAAATATTGTTCTGTCTAATGTTCTCTGGCTAAAAAAATAGATGTCGCTCTAATCACCAAATGATGTGACCTTATAAGCTTCAGCAGTGGAAATCCAACTCTGCTCCATCTATAGACTTACTTTATTGATTCCTCACTGGTCCAGGCTTCTTTTACATGTTTTCTTATAGGCCTATAATGGAGAATGCAGATCTGGTTAAAATCATATATATTTGGCCAATTAGAAACCTTTGTAAACTGTCTCTATCTCAGCGAGACATATACAGGAACAAAAGCTAGAAGGAGTAATCTCTATTTTAGAATAAACAGAAAAGATTTAAACTGCACTCCCCAGATTTACTCCTATATCCAAAATATACGTCAGCCTCCGGATAAACCCTCACTTCACATAATGTAACATGTGCTGTATAACTGGTTATATTTGTAGTTGGGTGGATAAGTGTCTGCTATGTTAATACTCCTCAGATGGGCCATAGGGTGCTATATAAGAAAGACACTAGAGCAGGAGATTTATATAACAAAAAACAATGGATCACAGCATTACACAGAGATCGATGGCCATTGATTCCAGGACACTGTACATTTGAGGGGGGTTATATCCATAACATGTCATCAAAGTACAGTGGCAATAATAAATGACTAACAACTGCTACAGAGGGAGAGAGGATTCTGCCTGCGAAGGCTTAAAATCTACAAGGACTAAGACTTTCTTTATGGCCAATAGCAACCAATCAGAGCTCTCCTTTAATTTAATATAGTGCTCTGAACAAATAAAAGGAAAGCTTTGGGTAAGAAAGAAAGTCTTAGACCTGGATACTTTACATACACGTGACTCCTTATATTTATAGCTCAACCCCGATGTATGTGATCATGGGAGCTTCAGCAGTGTAAATCCAGCTGTGCCCCATCTATAAACTTACTTAGGTGATTCCTCAATTGTCCATGCCTCCTTCACATGATGATCCAAAAGCCTATAATGGAGAATGCAGGCCCAGTTACAGTCATTGATATTTGGCAGATTGAAAACTTTATATATAACATGTCTCATCTATATAACATGTCTCACTAAGATAAGTACAAGAACTTAAGTTATAATATGAATTCTTACATATCTTCCTATAGAACAAATGTGATCATTTTTCTTTATGTTCAATTACCAGATTTAGTCCTCAATGTCTCACTCTCCCCATATACCTGTACATTTTAAGAAAAGAGCCAAATGCTACATAGCTGGGGCCCATTAATGGCGCTAAATTATTAGCCAGGTATATGAGTGGCCATTGGCCTCTGGATAATATAGTGACTGTGAAAGGATCCTCATAAAACAACACAATGGATCACAGACATTATTCAGAGATCTAGTATCACAGCTCAACCAAGAAAATGTGAATTCTTATGAGCTTCTGCAGTGTAAACTCAGATTTGCTCCATCTAGAAATTTACTTCAGGGATTTCTCTTTTGTCCAGGACTCATCAATGACAGGTGCCATAGGCCTATAATGGAAATAGCAGGTTTAGTTACATTGATACTTGTCTATTGGTTATATACAGAAATCATCTGTAGAATCTGTTTCATATTAATTTTAAATACATAAACATGAATAGTTGTGCTGTATACAAACCTACTGGTCCATACAATGATACTATATCACTAGATCACACGTCACTGCAGCAATATGCTAGATGATTATTTCAAGCAATGAGGATTATGCTAATATCTGGGAACATAATTATCATGAGAAACTCATTTGTCTAGGATTATTATGTGTTTACAAAAATGGTGGCCACAAAGTGGATAAGGCTGTGTTCACACGGCTTATTTGGGCGCGGATTGGAGCCGTACTGTGTGCCGGATTTGCGCTGCAGTACGGCTCCAATCCGTCCCAGTAACTACGGTAATCCACAGTTCTCATAGAGAACTATGGATTCCGTCGCTCCTCCCCGCTCGGCGAATCCACCGCGGTGGGAGAAAGTGACATGCACATTATTTACGGCGCTTAGCGCCGTAGATAATGCAATGTCTATGGGGCCGGCGGGATCCGTCCCGCAATTACGGCTTGAATAAGCCGTGTGAACCGGGCCTAACAATCTCCAAGTTGACCTAAGAGAAAAGAGCAGTAGATATTGATGTTGGGTTCTTAGATGTTCTCCTGATAGCTCCAGCACAGTAGATATAATTCTGCTTCCCTTTCTGTCTCTATTAGGGTATGTTCACAAGGCAATTGTAAAATACTGGTCAGATTCTACAACAGAATGCAACGGTATTTTACAATTAGACTTTGACATTGAACAGTACATTTTCCATTGGAAATCTGGCAGAACAATGTGCATGTTCCGGGTTTTCTGCAGAGCCATCGGTTTTAGAATCCAACCTCAGAACATCCGTGCCATATAGACTAAGGGGGGCATGTATGAATGGAGTTGTGCCAAAGCTGCCGTCTTCGCGTGTTTTCGAGACTAAACTGTGTCTAACGTATGCCGGTGGGTGAAGTGCGCTCATAAATGCAGTGTAAACTTCGACGCCTCCGGCTCTGACAGACCACATTGATATAGGTCTGCCTGTCGGAGCTGTAATGCGCCTCACTTTGCCGACTTACATTCATACATGCATCGAAGTTTTCGAATGTGATGCGTCCCGCCCCAGGATGCCCCTTCATGTTAGGCGCATTACAAAGTGGCGAAGCTTTCGCAGAATGCGTCTAACACATAGGGTAGGTGCCTCCGTCAGCGGAGACGGCACAGTGAGGCGCATTATACGCCAGAAAAGAAGTGAAGAGCCCGATCATACATGTCCCTCTAAGTCTATAGTCGGATTTTCTATTGAGGTCTATGGGGATGGTTTACAGTCAGTTTTAAAACAGATTCCAAATCTGGTCATAAAATCTGGCTATAAATCCTTGCCGTTTTCATGGCTCCTTACATTGTGTAAGAAGATCCAATGGTGGAAATGTTTGGCTCCTCCTGATGTACAATGTTACAAAATTTCTATTGACAGATTATAACAATAAATTATGATGAACTTTCTACCTACCCGCTGATGTTCTTTAACTCAATAGGTAATAGTTCCTCCTCTATATCATTTTCCTCCCTATTAAAAACATAAGATAAAAGATTCGATACAGTATCTCATAAAAGTGAGTACACCCCTCACATTTTTGAAAATATTGTGTTATATCTTTTCCTGGGACACTCCTGACGATGTGACACTGTGATCCACTGTACAGGAGTCAGTGTACGTGTATATTCACATGGTGTATTGCAGTGCATACTGTGCACGCTGCAATACGCCAAATATGTGCTTTCACTCTCCATGACATGTTAATTGTTTTCTCCTCCGTGTATTATATGCCGGGGAAAAAGTCAAGTATTCATTGCTCTCAATGAGAGCTATGAATTACTATAATTGCGGGGTGTGTTTCGGGCGTATTGCAGCACAATAATTTGCTGTAATACGCCCCGCAATTACACCGTGTGAACATACCCTACAGCTTGCAGGGTATGTTCACGTGGCTTATTTGGACGCTGTTTTGGACGCGGTTTTCGGGGAGTTACCACGCCTAAAACAGCATTCAAAATGCCCCCAGTTCATTTCATTGATTCCTATGTAAAACAGCATTGTAGTTCACACACGAGAAGGTTTTTATGTGCCTCTTCGGAAGCTGTTTTGGGCGCTGAAAAAGAAGTGTTATGTCAATTCTTGAAACATGTTTTAGGTGCGTTTTTAGGCGTGTTTCTCGGCCCATTTATTTACACGTTTTTCAGTGCATTTTTTTACATGGCTATTAATTTGTATGGGTGAAAGCAGTGTTGAAATCTTGGCCAAAACCTCGTCCAAAAACGCGACAAGAAACGTGTCTAAAACCTCTTCTGAAAAAGCATGTTTCAGGCTAATTTCGATGCTGTTTGGGTAGCGGAAATGCTCTGAAAACCGCTTCGAAAACAGCATCAAAACCAGCCATTTGAACATACCCTAACAGTATAAATTCAGGAATATATATATAATACCATCAGCTTCAGTTATAACATCAAACACATTCACTGAACCCCTGCCCATAGAGGATAGTGTTTTATCTATTGGAGGAGTCTTGGTGATGAATATTACATGTTGGGTGTCATAGTAGTGTCAGTCACATAAAATCTTCGCTGATTCTAGAATATCTTACAATGATATACATACATCTTGTCTGAGATCTCCTCATTCTCCGTGCCTTTCTTAATCCAACCAGAGAGTAAAGAAGTCAATAAAATTCCCAAAAAAATATGGGCACAATTACTCATTTAATTCCACCAGAATTCTGCTATTTGCACCAACAAGTCTGGTGTGTATGCTTTAATCTACATCTATAATGTGTTTTTAAAAACATCTAGATATGTTTACACCGTGTATAAGGGGCAGGACTGCACTGAAAGGGGACATGGCTGAATAGGCAATGCTGTGCGCCATAGAATGAGCCAACTAATAAATGGTTAAAGTTATACTTGAATGTCTAAACATGCACCTGTTTTATCATATAGTGATTGATCTGGCACATTTCTATACTGTTTAGTCTACATTTAACTATGGATTTGTTCCTGTTTACAACAATGGTGTACAAAACCCAGAACGAGGAATATTGGTCATAAAACTTAACTTTTAATAATTATAATTAATAAAACACAATGCAATCCACAAGTATAGTTTCATAGTTTGTAAGGCCGAAAAAAGACAAGATGTCCATCCAGTTCAGCCTGTTGTGCTAAGGTGTTGATCCAGAGGAAGGCAAAAACCCCAATGAGGTAGAAGCCAATTGTCCTCATTTTAGGGAAAAATTCCCATAAGAGCATTGCTCGCTCTCCCATTGGTCCAAATAACCGCGCCTCTTTTAACTTAGCCAATCACAGAGCTCGCTCGGAATTTCTTTTCCCCATAGAACTCTATGAGAAAGTAGCTCGCGTTCTGATTGGCTAAGCTGGACGAGCCCCCGCCGCTTCAACCAATCAGCTCTTTTCTGCCTTTTTACTGTATTTTGAACTGTCCCGCCTTTGAATATGATTGGTCAATATTTCCCCATAGCTTAGAATGGGTCCCTGTCGCTCCTATTCTGATTGGTCAATTCTCCTCCATAGGTTAGAATGGCCCACTGTCGCTCCTATTCTGATTGGCTGGTTTATGCTGACCAATCAGAAGAGCTTAAACAATTTGAATTACTGTATTTCCCGGCAATTCTCTCTATTGCAATTCCTTATGTAGCGCCGGTCTCGGCGACAAACGCGCTATTAGGGATTTAACTGTTTTATTTGTAGGGGAAGGTTTCAGCTTTTTTTCTGATTAATGTTTTACACTTAAATAAAATTTGATTTTTGGATTAAATACTCCATGCCGCACGGCGCTGAGTGCCGAGATGCATTGCGCCGATCTCTCCTAGACTACAATGGGAGAAGTAGCTCGCTCTCTGATTGGCTGGGATAGCCAAGCCCCCGCTAGTTCAACCAATTAGCTCTTTTCTGCATTTTTACTGTATTTTGAACTTTCCCGCCTTTGATTCTGATTGGTCAATATTTCTCCATAGGTTTTAATGGTTCACTGTCGCTCCTATTCTGATTGGCCGGTTTCTGCCGACCAATGAGAAGAGCTTACAGAATTTGAATTACTGTATTTCCCGGCAATTTCCAATATCCTAATTCTTGATATTGCGCCATTCTAGATTTTTGGAAAGGGATTTTTTTAATGTATTTTTTATTTTTGAGGTTTGAGCTCTTTTCTGAGAATGTTTTACGCCTTTATAAAGGCGATTTTTTTTCGGAATCATACCCATGCTCCCACGGAGCTGACGCGCCGAGGATTTCTGATACGATCTTCTATGTTTCCTCGCATGTTCCGTTCTCGCTTCACTTCGCCCCCGCCGGAGCATTTAGACCAAAATAAACTAGGTCTGACTGTCGGAGCTGCCGAGCGCTGCAATGCACCGCACTTTGCCGACTCGCATGCCTCGGAGTTTTCGAGTGTGCCGCGTCCCGCCCCGGTACGCCTACATCGCGCCCACACCGCGCCCATTGCCCGCCCCTTCACTGCATCCCTGTGTCCGACAGGGGATTCGGGCCGGTGAGGCGCAGGATACACCAGAAAACAGGCGTAAAGCCAGATCATACATGTCGCCCTATAACTTGTTATATTATTATGCTCCAGAAATGCATCCAAACCCTTTTTGAACTCTGTTATTGAATTCACCATGACAAGTTCCTTTGGCAGAGAATTCCACAGTCTCACTGCTCTAAACGAAAAGAATCCCTTTCTATGTTATTTTAAAACCTTTCTTCCTCAAGACATAGGGGATGTCCCCTTGTTTTTAAAATACAGCCCTGGGGTATAAATATATTTGGGGAGAGATCCAAATTTTGGGACCTTTGATGAAATTTAACCCCTTACCGCTGGAGCCAGTTTTGGCCTCTCTGACAGAGCCCCATTTTTTAAATCTGTCATGGTGTCACTTTAGGAGAATAACTTTTTGACACTTTAACCTATCCAGGGTAATTCAGAGAATGTTTTCTCGTGACACATTTTGCTTTAAGATAGTAAGAAATTTTGGCCCAAAAAAAATGTTGTTTATTTGTGAAAAATATCAAATTATCGTGAAAAATGTGAAAAATTTACCAATTTCAAACTTCAAAAATTTCTGCATGTAAGACAGATAGTTTTTCCACTCAAAATAGCTTATACTAGCATCTACCATATGTCTGCTGTAGTTTTGGAAACCATTTTTTTAAATGTCTTCTTTTTTTTTACGACATTAGGGGTTAATTAAATTTAGTATTTAATTTTCAAATTTTCAAGAAAAATTTGCAATATACATTTTTTTAGGGACCAGTCCAGTTCTAACGTGACTTTGATTGACCTGGCATGTTAGATACCCCCAAAATGACCTCATCTAAGAAACTACACCCCTTAAAGTATTCAAAAACGCATTTAGGAAGTTTTTTAAACCATTAGGTGTTTCACAGGAATTAAAGCAAAGTGGAAGTGAAATTTAAAAAATTTCACTTTTTTTTGCAGATTTTCAATTTTTATACATTATTGACAAGAGTACGGTAAATGTGATCAGGGAAAGCAACTTAATATTGATTCCCCAGATTCTGCCGTTTTCAGAGATATCCCATATGTGGCCCTAGTGCATTATTTGGCTAAACTACAAGCCCCAGAATAGAAGGAGCACCTACCGGACTCTGGGGTCTCATTTTCATTACGATTTTATTTAGGGGGCCATTTCAGGTTTTGCGGACACCCTAAGGTTCCAAACTTAATAAATACCCTTAAAAGACCCCAAAATGGAAACTACACCCCTTAAGGAATATATCCAGGGGTGCAGTGAGTATATCGACCCCACAGGCGTTTCAGAAATTTTTTTAGCATTCGGCTCTGAAAATAAAAAAAAATATATTTTTTTCCAATAATCTGCAATTTTAGCTGAAAATGTTTAATTTTTACAAGGGAATCTTGGAAAAAAAGCCCCAAAATTGTGTTACGAATTTCTTTCCAAGTTTGGCAATACCCTAAGTGGGTGTAAACTGCTTTTTTGGGGCGCATGGAGGGAGGGGGTACAAGGGAGGGAGCGCTATTTGGCTTTTGGGGCCATGTCGCATCTACAAAGCCCCCAAAGTACTAGAACAGGTGAAACCTCCCAGAAGTTTCCCCATTTTGGATTCAACACCCCTCAGGGATCTCCCCTAAGGGTGTATTTTGCATTTTGGGTGCACAGGTGTTCCGTAGTTTTTTTTTTAGCATTGGGCCATGGAAATGGTGGGGGGAAACGCAGTTCCGGCATTGTTTTTGTGCTTCATTTTTACAGTATTCGCCATACAGGATAAATGACAGGATAACTTTACTATGGGGGTCGGTACAATTACAATGATATAAATTTTATATAGTTTTTTTTATGTTTTATTACTTTTACACAATAGAAGTGAGTTTATAAAAAGTTGCCTTTTTATGTTGTCCTATAGCTTTCTTAATTTTTGGCATATGGAAATGCTTGTGGGCTTGTTTTTTACGAGATGAGTTGATGTTTTTATTGGTACCATTACAGGGGGCATGTGATGCTTGATCACATTTTTATTAAGGTTTTTTTTGAGGCATTTTGTACAAAATACAGCAATCCTGGTAGTGTTTTTATTTTTATTTTTTAACAGGGGGGTCACTGGTTTGCGGTAATAAAATGACATGCTAGTTTTACTCAGGCAGGTTGAAAACGATTACCCAAAAACGATACCAAATTTGTATATTTTTTTAATTGTTTTAACTGCTTTTACACAAAAAAACACTTTTCTTTGAAAGAAAAAAACACGTTTTTTGCATCGTCCCCGGTTCCCGAGAGCCATAATTTTTTTTTTCTGTTTATGGAGCTTGTATAGGGACTTTTTTTTTTCGGGAATGAGTTGACGTTTTTATTGGTAACATTTTTGGGGACAAGACTTATGATCGCTTTTAAATCAGTTTTTGGAAGGCAGGTTAAAGAAAATACAGCAGTCCTGGTAGTGTTTTTATTTTTATTTTTAATTAGCGTTCACCGTGCCCGAATCCGTGACAAGTTGTTTTACTCTGTGGGTTGAGTCGATTACGGTGATACCCATTTATGTAGTTTTTTTTTATTTGAAAGCACAATTCTTTGTAAAAAAAAGTGTTTTTATTGTGTAAAACAATATTTATGCATCGCTATCTTCTAATAGCCAGAACTTTTTAAATTTTTTCCGTATACAGAGCTGTGTAGGACTTTTTTTTTGCGGGATGAACTGACATTTAAAATTTGGGAACACTTTGATGTTGATATGAGTTTTTGATGACTTTTACTCCATTTTATGTGCTGCAGGATGAACAAAAAATCGAATTCTGTGACTGTTTTTTGGGTTTTTTTTTTTACGGCGTTCACCGTACGGGTTAATTAACATGACAGATTTATTTGGGGGGGTCACTACGCACGCGGCATACCAAATATGGGTACTTTATTTATTTTTATCTTTTCTGGGGCGATTTGGGGTTTGTAAAAAGGGAAAAGGGGCAGTGTAACGTGTTTTTATTTTATTTTTTGTGTTTTTTCTTTTTTACACTTTTTTTTTACTTTTTCACACTTTTTACACTTTTCCCCAGGGGGGAAATGCAAAGAATATCGTCAGGGTTTGTTCAATGCAATAGGGGGATCAGCATACAGCTTATAGCTGTATGCTGGTCTCCATGCAACTGTCAGTCACGGCTGCCCACAATGCATTGTGGGCATCGAGACGTCACCAGACAACCCTGGATGCTGTCATTCAGCATCCGGGCTGTCTGGTAAGGGGAAACAGTACCGGGCGAAGCGCCGTTACGCGCCAGGATTGTGGCAGCAGGAGCTCAAATCCTGCTGCCCGCAGCTGCGGGTGTCGCGTCCACAATGTTGTGACATCGGGGGGTTAATCCCCCGCGGGGGACCTCGATCTGGCCGCGGGGATTCGCATGATGCCAGCGGTAAAATACCGCTGGTTCCATTGCCGCATCTTGCGCCCCTGCCTGTGAGTGCTCAAGATCGCCTTGACGTACTCATACGGCAATTTGCGGGAACCCCTACCCGACATTGCCATATGAGTACGGCAAATGTCGGTAAGGGGTTAAACATATTTATTATGTACCCCGAAGCCGTCTTTTCTCTAAACTAAATAACCCTAATCTTGATAATCTTTCTGGGTATTGTAGTCCACCCAGTCCTTTTATTATTTTTGTTGCCCGCCTTTGTACCTGTTCTAGCTCTACAATGTCTTTCCTGTGCACTGGTGCATAAAACTGCACACAATATTCCATGTATGGTCTAACCAGTGACTTGTATAACGGGAGAATAATGTTCTCATCATGTGTAGCTATGCCCCTTTTAATACACTCCATGACCGTATTTGCCTTGGCAGCTGCTGTCTGACACTGGCTGCTACAATTAAGTTTTCTGTCCACCAAGCATCTCAATAAAAATATCAAACATGGAAAGGGACCCACAAAAATCAATCCTATGTGGCCCTAGAAAAAGAGGAGGCTGTTATACCTTAATCTACACAGAACAACAGGAAAGTTGCCCTGTTATGGGCGATCCTGTCAGGAGCCTGACCCTACACTCACTTGACTTAAGTTAACCCTATGGTCCCATCCCATCCCCTCTTTTTCCAGGGCCACATAGGATTGACTTTTGTGGGTCCCTTTCCATGTTTGATATTTTCATTGAGATGCTTGTGTATTGCATTGTGTTTTATTAATTATAATTATTAAAAGTTAAGTTTTATGACCAATATTCCTCTATCTGGGTTTTGTATATATCTTTTGGTCTTGAGGTATATTTGTATCTATACCTTGGTGTGTTGGTTTACAACAATGGTGGCCACATAGTGGAAAGCAATATTCAAGGAGCAAAGAGCAGTAGATATTGATGTTGGGTCCCGGGCTGTTATCCAGATAGAAAGACATCTGACTCCGCTTATGTTCATGTTGCATTGTGTAAGAAGATCCAGTGGTGAAAACATTTAGCTCCCCCAATCTAAAATGTTACAGAATTTCTATTGACAATGTATGACAATAAATATGAGCTACTTTCCACCGACCTTATGATGTTCTTTAACCCTCTATCCAGAATTGTCTCCTCCTCTATATCATACTCTTCATCTTCTATATCCTCATCCTCCTCTCTGTTGAATACATAAGATAAAAGATTATCTATCTATCTATCTATCTATCTGTCTGTCTAGCTATCTGTCAGGGGCGTAGCTACAGGGGGTGCAAAGGTAACAGTCGCTACCGGGCCCTGCAGCCTGAGGGGGCCCAAAAGGCGTCCTGCCTCATGCTAAGGGGATACAAGCATTGTAAATGGCACATGGGAGCTATGGGGCCCATTTCACTTTTTGCACTAGGGCCCCGGAGCTTCAAGTTACGCCTCTGCTATCTGTATGTATAAAATTATATATATAATTATATAAATTATATATATATATTATATATACATATATATATATACACACACACACATGTATAGTATGAGGACATTCAATAGGTAAAAAAGAAGAAAAAATGTAAACTACAAATATATAATAGAAAATTACATTCCCATCTTTCCTAATGTATATCTCTGCCTGATATCCCTCTCTTTATCACTGAGGGATTCTGATAAATAATAAAGACAGGGCAGTCATATTTCCCAGCTCTGTCTGAATATAACCCTTCTTCCTCAATAAACTTACAGAATTGTTTCCAGAGTTGGCCAAGCAGAAACTTCTCCAAACTTATGTGGCCTACAAAAGAAAACACCTTTCTGGTTAGAATCATTGGCCAGTTGTGAACCCAACAGATAATCTCATCTATATAGACATCAGCCTCAGGTAAATACATAGGAAGAAATTGTTGGATCTCTTCCTCTCTGTTCCCCTATAGATGATACAGGAAGATTATACTTAATATTTTCTCTTATATCCCTATATATAGTAAGAAACATAAGCATAATTCTATGAGATAATTACCAGAATGCTGGCTCAGCCATCTCCACCTTCTGCCTCCATCTGTTATAGGAAGAAACAGATAAATATTTTATATACAGATGATAGAAAATATCAGGAATACACATGATAATAGTACATAGTGGTTTATCTATTGGGTGTAATAGTCTCAGGGACCAAACAAAATCTTCACTGATTCTAGAACATCTTACAATGATATACATACATCTTATCTGAGATCTCCTCCTCCTCCGCACCTTTCTTCATCCTGTCAGAGAGTAAAGATCATGATTAACCCTTTAACACAAACCAAAAAAATTATTTTACTCTTAATTTTTTTCCTCCTTGCCTTCCAAAAGCCATAACTTTTTTATTTTTCCACCTACATAGACATATGAGGGCTTTTTTTTTGGCGGAACCAGATGTACTTTACAGTGGTGTTATTCATTTTACTAAAGTATATACTGGGGAACGGTAAAAAAATTCTAAGTGGGGCAAAATGTGAAAAAAAATGTACTTGCGCCATGTTTGCGGGAGTTTTGTTTTTGCGGCGTTCAATCTCTGGTAAAAATGATGTGTTATCTGTATTCTACAGGTTGATACGCATCTGGCCATAACAAACTTGTAGGGTTTCCGTTATGTTTTGGGGGCATAAAAAAATTCCAAACATTTTTCATATTTGAAATTTGCGCCATGGTGCCATTTTGTGCGACCAATAACATTTTTGTACTAATACCTACGGACATCAGTGAGGGTGCATTTTTTGCCGGCTGAAGTGTACTTTTTACTGCTAGCAGTTTGGAATGCATGAGACTTTTTTGATCACTTTTATTCCAATTTTTATAGGACATGAAATGACCAAAAATCCGCAATTTTGGCGTTTGGAATTTTTTTTCTTCTACGGTGTTCAGCGCATGGGATAAATGATGTTATATTTTTATAGATAAGACTTTTTCGGACGCGGCGATACCAAATATGTGTAACTTTTTTATTATTTTATTGTTTTTATTTGTAAAATGGTGAAAGGGGGGTGATTTGAGCTTTTAATACCTTTTTTTTCCTACACTTTAAAACTTTATTTTTTATTTTTTTTACTGTAACATTGAGTCCCCCTATGTTGCTTGACCACTAGGGGGCGCGATCGTTAATACAGCCTAATGCATTGCATAGACAATGCATTAGGCTGTACCAAGATGGCATTTTCCCCACTTCCTGTTTCGGGCCGGAAGTGGGGCAAACGGAAAATGGCAGTGATCAGAGCCTTCACAAGGCTCTGCGCTACCATGTTAGCCCATCAGGACTCGGCGATCTTATCGCTGATGTCCTGATCGGGCTGAAAAACGGTGTGCGGCACTTTTTTTCATTCATTTAGACGCCGCGGCCATATTTGCCGCGGCGTCTAAAGGGTTAAACAGCGTGGGCGGCGGCGCCGCCCCCCCCTTGCTGCAGGTGCCGGGTGTTCGCGGCAATTAGCCGCTAACACCCGGCGGCTGTGTAACAGAAATGGGCCCACAAAAATCAATCCTATGTGGCCCTAGAAAAAGAGGAGGCTGTTATACCCTAACCTACACAGAACATACCCCAACCTACACCAAAACATAACAGAAACCCTAACCTACAACATCCTGTCAGGAGCCTGACCCTACACTCACTTGCCCTAAGTTAACCCTATGGTCCCATCCCACCCTCTCTTTTTCTAGGGCCACATAGGATTGATTTTTGTGGGTCCCTTTCCATGTTTGATATTTTTTTAGATGCTTATGGATTGCATTGTGTTTTATTAATTATGATTATTAAAAGTTAAGTTTTATGACCAATATTCCTCTTTCTGGGTTTTGTATATCTCATTTGGTCTTGAGGTATATTTGTATCTACACCTTGGTGTGTTGGTTTACAACAATGGTGGCCACATAGTGGAAAGCAATATTCAAGGAGCAAAGAGCAGTAGATATTGATGTTGGGTCCCGGGCTGTTATCCAGATAGAAAGACATCTGACTCCGCTTATGTTCATGTTGCTTTGTGTAAGAAGATCCAGTGGTGAAAACATTTAGCTCCCCCAATCTAAAATTTTACAGAATTTCTATTGACAATATATGATAATAAATATGAGCTGCTTTCCACCAACCTTATGATGTTCTTTAACCCTCTATCCAGAATTGTCTCCTCCTCTATATCATACTCTTCATCTTCTATATCCTCATCCTCCTCTCTGTTAAACACATAAGATAAAAGATTATCAATCAATAAATCAATCAATCAATCTATCTATCTTTCTGTCTGTCTGTCTTTCTATCTATGTATATACATGTGAAGTATGCGGACATTCAATAGGTAAAAAAGAAGAAAAAATGGTAACTACAAATATATAATAGAAAATTACATCCCCAGCTTTCCTAATGTATATCTCTGCCTGACATCCCTCTCTTTATCACTAAGGGATTCTGATAAATAATAAAGACAGGGCAGTCATATTTCCCAGCTACGTCTGAATATAACCCTTCTTCCTCAATAAACTTACAGAATTGTTTCTAGAGTTGGCAAAGCTGAAACTTCTCCAAACATACATCGCCTACAAAAGAAAACACCTTTCTAGTTAGAATCATTGGCCAGTTGTGAACCCAACAGATAATCTCATCTATATACATAGGAAGAAATTGTTGGATCTGTTCCTCTCTGTTCCCCTATAGATGATACAGGAAGATTATACTTAATATTTTCTCTTATATCCCTCTATATAATAAGAAGTATGAGCATAATTCTATGAGATAATTACCAGAATGCTGGCTCAGCCATCTCCACCTTTTGCCTCCATCTGTTATAGGAAGAAATAGGATAAATATTTCATATACAGATGATAGAAAATATCAGGAATATACATGATAATAGTACATAGTGGTTTATCTATTGGGTGTAATAGTCTTAGTCTCAGGGATCAAACAAAATCTTCACTGATTCTAGAACATCTTACAATGATATACATACATCTCATCTGAGATCTCCTCCTCCTCCGCACCTTTCTTCATTCTATCAGAGAGTAAAGAAGATAATTAAAATCCAGAACATATAGGGGCACATTTATGCATTTAATTGCACCAGAATTCTGCTATCTGCACCACAATACTGGTGTGCATGCTTTACACCACATGTATCATGTGTTTTTGATCATTTGTAGACATTTTATGCCATATCTAAGTGGCATGACTTTACTGAAAGGGGACATGGCTAACTGAAAAGCTGCGCACCATAAAATGTGCCAGTATGTTCACACAATTATTGCCACAAACTGAGCCAACTAATAAATGGTTGCAGTTAAATATAGGTCTAAACATGCACCAAATTTATCATACAGTGATTTATCTGGCACATTTTACACTGTCTTGTCTAGGTTTATGTACCAATTTGCTTTTATGTAACACCAAATATGCTCTACAGCTCTATATCCAAGAAACATCAATGACTACTGGGACTTCTCTACATACAGATAAAAGTTAACTAGTGATCAATATGTGCTTCTAATGCACTAGACCCATCCCCAACCTGTAACCACATCTTAAGACTTGGACCTAAAGCGAAGACTGTGATTACATGCTTGAGACTATGGGCGACATGTATGAATGGGGCTGCACCAGTTTTCTGGTGTATTTTGAGCTAAGAAGAATGTATGAAAAGGCACACTCCAAACTTTGGAGTGATAAGTTCCTTTGTAATGCACCAAACACACTTTTTGATGCGCCAAAGATTTGGAGCGTTCTGGGGGTATCGCACCATGTTCGCAGGATTAGATACATTTATGAATATGGGATGCCAAACCTAGGCACATAACAGTTAGAGCAGCCAGAACAGGTTAAAGGTGGTGCCTGAGCCTGTATGTATGACCTGCAGAAGAACAGGTTCATACATTCTGGTGCATTATACCCTGCCTTAAAGCTGTTTAGAACTGGCCTTCCAGCGCCAGCATTCATACATTTTGGTTTTGGTTGTTTTTTCAGCGAATGTATTTTGAAACCTACCATAGCCTGCGCTGTGTAGCCCTCAATAGAGAATCTATGCTGTAATCTACACAGCAGGGATTTTTTACTGAGGGAAACCAAAAACGAAAACCATCTGGCAGAATATAGAATATGTTCATGCGCAAAAAAGTGCAAAAAAGCGGTGCGGCGCAGCTAAAGCACCATTGGTTTTCCGACAGCATTTTGACTTTCGCGTGTGGATGTAGCCTAAGGCTATGTTCACACGGCTTAAAATGGGACATAATTCCGCGCGTGATTACGTCCGTAATTACGTCCCTAAATACGCCTAAAATAATGGCCCAGGGGATATTCAATTGATTGCAATGTAAAAAAACATCTCCTTGTTCACACGAGGCGTATTTACATGTCATAATGACGCTGCGTTTTCCAGCGAAAATTACGATCCCCAAAATCAAGTCCCCTGTCAATTATTGAGCCGTATTTGGCGACGTAAAACGCCTTCTATCCCCATAGAAAATAAGGGGAACGTATTTATATGCATGAAAAATCAGTGCCACACTTTTGTGACGCGTATTTGAAGCGTAATTACGCTGAAAATTTACGTTCAGGGGGTCAAATAGAGTTCACAGTCTCTAGCCAAGAATGTCTGGTTTTGTATCAATTTTTTGGGGAGGGGACTATGCTTGAATCTGATTTTTTGAAAGATAATATTCAGAATTAAGCCAGTGTCATGAACATAGAGGCAAGCAAGCAGAATGACCACAGCAGGTCCCCGGGGAAATTTGGCGCCAAAACCAACGCATGCGGCTAGATGTGGGTGCCCCCCCATATCGGAGGTAAGTTTTATGCAGTGGCTATGTTCACATGGCAAAAAATCAGGTGTACAGTACACCCGCAATTAAAACCGGTTTGAGCTTTTGTGCATGGAGGGAGAAGAGGGGGCTAGCAGGCAGCAGGCCACATTTTCATGCTATGTTTGCAATTTTAGCTGAATTGTATGTGTAGTAGAACAGTATGTAGAAAGCAGATTTCTAAAAAGTTAATGATTTTTTTGTAAGTTAAAATGTCTCTATGTGATTACATAAAAGTGTTATGAAATGTTTTAATTAATGTAAATAAATATGAACTGTAATGTAATGTGCATGTTAAGTAGTGGAAAATGTCATTTACTTTAAGGATTTTTTTGAAATGTGGATGTCATTTTTTTATACTGGCATTCTGCCATATGCTTGTTGTTTGCATTGCCATTACTTTTTTGTAAATAACAAGCTTTTTGGACCTCTACTTTTTATGTGCATGTAATTTTTTCTATAAAGTAAGAATGCATGTAATTTTAGTACCCTAACATCAAATATATTGCATTACCTGCAGTTAAATTTGAATAAATCTGCTTGATGCTGCTGGTAATGCAATATGGTTGAAAAATGTAGAAAAAAAAGTAAAACAAATATACTGCAGCATGTTTTTAAATTGTAAATTGGTTTAAAGTTTTTTTCAGGTTATGATAATTGCAAATAATATTTTAAATATTTTGCCTTTGCACCACAATCACGAACTTGGTCCATGGCGTCTTTGGTCCATGGGGAAAATATGGTAAAGTAATATGTACATGCATATTCCATATGCTATAAAACATGAAACATTTATTCTCACGGACCAAAGACGCCGTGGGACATACACACAGCACAAGTCAAATTTTAGCAATGTGTCGTTTTCTGCTAAGCAGTTTTTTAAACAAAACGCTTTTCAAAATTTAATTCAATTTTATGGGTTATAAAAATTCATCAGTATATTGAATATAATTTTTTAAAATGGTTTTTTAGAAGACAGCAACAGCCGGAGTTGGCAGGATCTGTTGCGGCAGAAACCAGAAGTCCCCTTTTTTGGGAAAGACAGCAACAGCCGGAGTTGGCAGGATCTTCAATAAACTTCAATATCTTAATATCTTCAAAGAAAAATATGGGTGCTGATGTTCACTTTGAAAAATACTACTGTGTTTATTGGTGCCTAGCAGAAATACGCGACTGAATTTTCGGTCGTAAATAGTGTGCAATACGCGTGCAATAATTACATCCCCGAAGCGTTTTTCGGTCCGTAATTCCGGGAAACAGCACACCGAACGTACTTTTGGACATATTTTATGGACGTAATCACGCGCGTAATTACGTCCCATTTTAAGCCGTGTGAACATAGCCTAAGTGCATTCAACCCCTATCTGAACCCAGACCTCAAGACCTGAACCCAGAGCCTCAACCTTATGTGGAATAAAAGATGCCAAAGATGAGACTGAGCACAGGATACAAGAGGTTCTGAGCTTCATCAAAGAAATGATACATTAACAAATAAGAATGAATCTACCTGAAAATACCAAAATTGCTCAGCTACGCTACCAATCGCTACCAAACGCTACCAAAACTAGAAGGAAAAGAGAAGATCATTGTATTTTCCTAAGACATATCTGCTGATATACAGTTATAGAACGGGAAGAGGTGAAAGTGGAGAAGAGTGGACATCCAGATATGACATGAAGGGGACATAAGGGAAAAGGAAGTGGAATGATGGATAATTAGAATGATCTTAGCTGGTGCCGAAAACAGTTTAGAAATTTCTAAGGAGGTGATTGAGTCAAGAAGAGGTGGAAAGAAAGATGAATGGAAGGAAGGACAAATGGAAAGAAATATGGATGAATGGGTAGATGAAACGACAGATGGATGGATGAATACAGCTTTATTTGATAGAAATTGTCAGTCCTGATATTAGTAATAATGAAGGGAGATGAAGACACAGAAGAACAGAGAGTCGGACATCTCATGGAGGAGACTTATAGGGAGAGAAGAAAGGGCAGAAAATAATGGAGGAATCTAGAGAATCCTAACAGAGCGGGATTTACCATCCACTAACAAAGGGATCGGATTGTCAGCTCTGCAGCTCCCTATATAACTTGTGTGATATCATAATGTGCAGGGGCCGAGCCATGTTTTTAATGTTGATTAATATAAATTTATGTTTTAAAGTCATGTGGTAGGTCCTGTGATACAACAGGGGGAGAAAGGGCAGAAAATAAGAAGGACACAACAGGATCCTGAGAAAGCGGACTTACCCTCCACTGACAAACGGAACCCTCAAGTGATTGTCAGCTCTGCAGCCCCCATATAACGGGTGCAATGTCATAATGTGCGGGGTGGAGCCACATTACAACATTCTGTCACTATAAGTGGCAGCAGCAGCTGTTATTTAAAGGGGCAGTACGAGGCCAAGCAGCCAATGACTATAGATTCAAATATTACTTCCTCTGCCTGAGTATGAACATGGCACCAGGGTTTATGGGAGTGGCTCCATTGTGGGCCTGGATATCATTACTCCTTATCTATTAGTGGTCAAAATATTTTGTTATAACCACAACTGAGGCTAGAAGCAATTTGTTATTTTGTCTAAACTCGTATCTCCCTTTCATCTGATAAACCCATACATTTGGAGGCCTTGAAATGAAAAAAATCTTTTTGGGGATGTTTGGAGACTTTTGGGATATATTGTTTTTCTCCTCATTAGTTCCTCTTTTGGACTAACATGTATTTGAGGTGGTTGTGATCATCTATCATATCCCCACTAGTCACCTATGATCTTTGCTAAATTATTTAAGACCTTTGGGCCCAATGTATGAAAACTGTCCAGCAGTAAGTCAGTTTTTTTTTGCCCATAGCAACCAATCAGAGCTCAGCTTTAACTTTTTCAGAGCACTATGTGAAATGAAAGCTGAGTTTTGATGGATTGTTATGGACAACAAAGACAGTCTTACTTCTAGACAGTTTTCATACATAACAACCTTTATGCTTTTTTCTAAGTTTGTTAATAAAAATGTATGTTTTAAAGATGTGTGGTTCTGTAATACAGGAGGAGAGAAGGAAGAAAATAATGAAGGACACAACAGGATCCTGACAAAGTGTACTTACCCTCCACTGACAAACGGAACCCTCAAGGGATTGTCAGCTCTGTGGCTCCTTATATAACATGTGTGACGTCATAATATGTGGGGGAGGAGCCAACATCCACAACATTCCATCATCAGAAGCTGTTATTTAAAGAGAACTTGTCACATAGGTTGTGCTCCCCTTGCTGAGGGCAGCACAAGCCAGTGTCAGACATGCTGTTTCCAGTGCGGTGTCCCTTATTCTGTAAGATGCTGTAGTTTTCGTGTTTTTAATACTCAAATCTGCAGTTTTCAGCCAGATGAGTCATTCTAAGAGTCATTCAGAGTGTCAGTTTTTATCAAACCCCGCCCACCTGAGGCTAGCCTCGCCTACCTCAACTGACAAACCTATTACTTTGTATCTTACAGAATAAGGGACACAGTGCTGGAAACAACATGTCTGACACTGGCTTGTGCTGTCCTCAGCAAGGGTAGCATAACTATGTGACAGGTTCCCTTTAAAGGGACAGGACAAGCAACCAATGCAATTGACTATAGATACAATTATTAATTCCTCTCCTCATCCTTATATCTACCTTACAGATACCTTATGTATAGTATCATCCTGGTGTTGTTAATTCCAGGGCTGTGGAGTCGGTAAGCCAAAGCTCTGACTCCCACTTCAACTCCTCAATTTTCTGACTTTCTGGCTCCACATCTCACCATCCACTGTAGCTTTGTACATGAGGCTAACATCAGTTTATGGACAATCATCTTACCTATCTTATTTATACATACATTTGACTTGCAAGTATTTGGTATTTCTTCAGTTCTGCAGATTCTTGTCATGTAACTGCATTGTTACTGTTTTGCACCTAAAAATCAAAATTAAATTTTTATTTTTATTATTTCAGTTGTATTTGGTAAATCCCACCTTTGGCTTTCAATGACTGCCTGAATCCTTCTGGGCTCGGATCAGATTCAGCCTGTCTTGACCAAAATCTGATCCCAAGGTCTCTTCTACACGTTCTCAATGTTTTCAGCATACCGATTTGGGTAATCGAATACAGCTTTTCTTCAACTCTACCCACAAGTGTTGGATTGGTTGAGTGTCCTGGTGGACTGTGAGGCCAATACAGCAACTCTACTTCATTGTCATTGAACTATTTCTTCTCCAACCTTGATGTATGTGTCACTAATTCTAGAACTTCTTACAATGATATACATCTCATCTGAGATCTCCTCATCCTCCACACCTTTCTTCATCCTATCAAAGAGTAAAGAAGATGAGTAAAATCCACAACATACAGGGGCACATTTATTGCATATAATGATTGACACCATGAAAGATCCGTGACATAACTTTGGCACCACATGCGCTGGTTAGAATGCCATGTTTTTGGTGCTTACACCACACTATCAAGTATTTTTTGATCATTTTTAGACTCTTTATGCCATTTCTAAGGAAGATGACTTTACAGGTTAAATAGTGTGTTCTGCTTGAAGCCAGAATTGTAACGTATGGTGCTTAATGAAAACATATGCGCCATTCGTTGTCCTACGAAACACTATGGGGGAGAGACATGTAATGAAAACTGTCCCCCTTGGTCTTGTCGGGGTCGTTTTACCAACACTGGGGATCACCCTTACTTGTCCTGTACTCCAAATCACTGAACAGGGGACATGTTACGGCGCGCTTAGAAAACTGACAGTTCAGACAGCGCAGAGTTTTGTTCTTAGGTTCTCGAACCATGAATCTCACTCATTTCCTCCAAGGTAATCTCTGCACAATCACAATGCATTAACACCACACATTTATGTATAATTTATTGCTGGTATCAAACAATCGAGCAGCGCGCGATAAAGAGGAACGAGAGGGTAACGCGAGGACGTAACTGTCCATACATTTAGCCAGCTTCTGCGTAGATTTCATTGGTCCATGTTTGTCTCTGAGTAGAGAAGTCTCTGGATATGCATCACCGAAACTTTGTAGATTGATCCAGTAAAACGAAAACTGTAAGGAAGGGAATGATAACCAAATGCCACATCCGGAAAACTGATAACAATATGTTACATCCAGACTGGCAAACCATCCTAATGCTTCTTCAATTTGCTGTAACATTCCTCACAAAATGGAATCTTGCTCACGCTGAGACTACCGTTATTAAGAGAAAAGCTTGGGATTTCATAGAATATGAGCATGCAACAGCAAAAATTAGTTCAAATCTCTTATAAACCTTCACAAAGTCCCCCCTCACGACCAAGATTTTCTCCACTGTCCCTAGACGACCTACACTGTGGCCAGGGTAGTCCCTTGAAACCTTTGGAAACTGTGCTCACACTGGGGGAGGGACAGGGGTGTTGGTATTTCTTCAAAAAGCCACGTTAGCGACAACCCCCCCCTATGTGTGGTGAAATCAACACCAACTTCCAGTGACCTACCTAACCGTTGTGGAGGTTTTCGTTCCCCTTGAAACTAGATCCCTATAAAATCTCAGAGAGTTGATCTCAAGAAGTTCATACTGTATGTTGGGTTCGTTCAGGGTAAGGAAGGAGATGTCACCAAATACCGATCCCTCAATCTTCATCATTGCCCCCCGTGCGAAAATCACATTCAGAAGTTTCCTGTATCGTCGACATAACGGAAGAGTGCACTTCCAGAGAGGTGCCATCCATCCCTCAAGCCATATCCCGGGTCCAATAGATTTTTTGTAGAGGAGTACACGCAGCAGAGAGGGCACCAGTCACAAACAAGTGACCACCACCCAGGTAAAATATACTAAGCTATATAGTCATGACACACACTTTGCTGATCTAACCAGCGCTTCCAGCCTCCAGATCCAATCAGATCAGCCAGAGGCCCAGCGAAAGATCCACAGCCTGAATTCTCCATGGAGAGTATTCTCCTGTAGACAATTCTTCTATCTTGACCAGTAACAGGCTCAATCTGGTGGAGATTTTACCATTCACTTATCCTGTGTTGTCAGGTATATTACGCGTACGAAGCATTAACATACACCTATTCAAATCCCCACAAACTCACAGCTTATGCGACCTCTATGGTTCTTCTAAAAAAACCAATAAAAAGGAGTCATACACAATCATATTGATCACTCGGTCCCTTATAACAATGATAAGCTTGAATGCCCCATGAGGCGCTTTCCTACCAATATGTCTCTCACTGCCTGTGGGGGTGATCAGACTGAACTCGCTGTCTAACACAAATGCGTGCCTTACACAACTGCGACAGGAACATCTCCAAGCAATTCTCCGATCATAACAACAAGGCGTATGAGCACCAGTCTTCTACAAACATGACACGTCGTAGTTCGGACATCCTCCTGGATTGAAATCATCATGCACCGTTTCTATTCTCCTGTAGAATTTCTGAAGACAAGCATAGACTAGCAGCTATCAAAATAGTCACTCTCTGGACAATATCCATATCACACAATATATGCGTACAGTATCCTATCGACTATTAATCACCCTAGCGAGCCCATCTACAAACTATGCTCCCCCTGACACTTCAAACACACAGAAGAGGCGAGAGGCAGTCCAAACCAAGTCTATCATCACTCATCACAATGCGTTTTTAGGCCATGTTTTTCTCTTGTGCAGGTGAGAAAAGTATTACGGTGGCCAGGAGGCAACCGTTAGGGACTACAGCACGTTTCAAACTTATAGAACAAACTTATTCTTGAGAGTTCCATTCATTTTCTCTACCTTTCGGACAAGACTTTGGTGATGAGCGTAACGATAACCACAACGCATTGAGATTGAGACCGCGAAGCGCCAACATCCAGTTCATATAACCCGCCACAACAACCATTTCTCCACTAACTCATCCTCAAAGCGACAAAACCCACAGATAGGAAGTTGGAGACTATGCTAATAGCGGACCCCTCGTAACTAGAGTACTTCCTTAGACTCTACAAAACCAATCACACCTCTCTGAGACCGCGAATTCTACCAAAAATCCGCCACAAACGCCGCTAATATTTCATCTAAACAACAAATTTCCATTGCCACGCGTTATACTCCTAGTTTGGAGGTCATAGTTGTGGTCACTGGGTATGCTTCTGGCCATCCTGAAAACATGTCTACTGCAACCAGGAAACTCCATATTCATACTATCCCACTCTTAGGCATCTGAATGTGGTTTCCACTGAATCCTTTTGAGGCAAGGGGTACTTCGAACGCGATTTATGTCCCAGGAGCTGCAATACAATGTGTACATTGTCAGCGAGCATTGGTCGCGCTCGGAAAGAGGAAGCGAGGAATCGCAGGTGGATGGTCAGACACATTAAGATTGATATGCGTGAGAGCGACAATCATGAGGAACTGATCAATCTCACTGCGGAGCTGGTAGCCAATTTCCTAAGACACTATAGCTGAGTGCCCTGACATACTTACTTTTAACCACGTGATAGAGCTCCATGGTCCCAGGCCTTGTAGTCCAATGTCAGGATACATATCTCTAGATAAACAGACATACGGCTTTCGACACTTCCAAATATTCTCTCTTTTCAGAGTAGTTTGCTCCAAACTTTCTTCTCACTGGTTCGTCTATCCTCCTTAGCAGTTGCCAGAATGTTTGTTCTAGCTGAGATATCTCTTTTATCATTGAGGAGGCACCACATTCGAGGACTATACCAATCAGCGAGGCTGCGAGGCGGATGTTATACAGTTCCTGTGTGCTATAACATCTGAATTCCCTATCCTCAGTGCATCTGTGTGATGTAGCCATAAAAGATTCAGCAGGATCCAGCCACTTCGGGATCGACAACTACACCCAAGAGCTTGCTAATACTGCATATCTACAATGTGCTATGAGGCGCATTATGTCTCCCGCTGATCTGACGTTTCCTACGGTGTCCTGTATTGTCTTTCACTTTTCCATGGGCTTAAACCTTAAGAAGACGGCTACCTTTGTGGGCATTCAACGTGCAAGCCATCAAGGATTTTGAATTTGTACTGCATGTTTAATCGTGGGTCCCTGCCAGTGATGAATCATTCCAATCCTCGATTTTTTCCCAAATGAGCCCAAAATCATGTCTATGCTATGAGAGCGGCCCATAGGCATATCTTAGACATCAGCTTCCCATATACTTGACCGCGTCATTTTTTTTCTCCTCCTCAGGTACCCATATTCTGCTGCAGGCATCTTACCTAGCTCTGTATTCAGATACATTTGAGGCTGAAAAGTGCCGGGGGCAGTGCCTTCTGCCATGAGGATTTCATCTTCTTGGTTATTGCAAATGCCCTGTATGAAAAAGCGTCCCGTCTATCAGTAGCATATCTTGTCTCATCATCCAGAGCATCAAGCACATTCTGCAATGGGAGATCCCTTTTCGGTTATGCACCACTGTGAATTTGAGGGCAGCAAAAAAGTTTGATCTATCGTACAGGCATTTTACAAAACAATACATTGTTTGAGGGTCCATCAGTCTGGTGTCATAGATCCACTTCTGATCCTCTTCCTCCCTTGTATGTGGAAGAAGAGTGCGCATGCGGATTCCAAGACTGTACAGCGCTTTGAAAGGAGATTTTGGATGGACAGGGGACGTCTAGAGCACATGCACCGACAGCAGTGATCTCTCTGAGAGATGAGCTCATGCGATGTCTATTCTGAGTGAGACAGAGTCTATGTTTCTGTAGTTACTGCAGTCACCACTCCATGAGGGGTGCCTGAGAATGACACATCATGTTTCCCAAGAACACAATAAACCCCAGGTCTTTTGTCAAAGAGAGGATTCTTAGTGCCCTTACATTGCTACAGACCTTTTCGACAGAGCAGAGAGCAGTGAGCGAGGTCCCTGGCCATCCGAATGGGTCCAAGAAGCAATCGAAGCAGGAACCAGGCTACCGCTGCAGACAGCGGCTTTTGGCGTCCGTCCTCATCGGCGACCTGGGTCAGGACTCACCAGAGTCATGTGTCCCTAGCCAAAAACTCGTTTCTCAGAGAAGTACAAATAGGCTATGAAAAAGGGATGATTGTAGTCTGGAAGTCCAAGTGCTGGACAGGTTCGACACCAGCAAGTGCTATTCGTGGAAAACAGTCACTTGAGTAAGCAGGCCTGTTCTGTCTGCGTGGATACACATAAACATATGAGCTTTCTGGCGTTCTGTAAGTCGCTCGAGCGTCCTCCTAGTCTTCCAGGCATTCCGTATAAAGCTTCTGCGATAATTTCTGGATGCATCCGGTAAACGCATTGCCTACAGTAGTGATGAGGCCTAGAAAACCTTAGTTAGGTTACTTTCTGAGTTTTTCTCTCTCTGCGAGAATAGAGGCAGACAGGGATGAGAGAAGACATGCACCACACTTCATATCTCTAAGAGTGTCTGATTCCTTTGGGAATAGCGTAGTCAGTGGAACCTAGGAAAGCACACACTCTTGCGTTTTGTGCGCACGCAACTAGGTACACATGCTGTGATCCATGAGAGAACCTAGCGCAGCGAATTGATAGTCAGTACAAAATTAGAGCTGGTACATACATGATAGGATCTAAATAAATTTTTCTCCCATCCCATATCATCATGGCCTTCGGTCCCCTACACGAAACCATAAGATTCATCGACATAACTGAATGGATACATATGGGTTACTTTCAGGATCTGTGTGGCTACTCATATTACGGTTGAGTCTATAGAAAAGCTTATCCATAGCTCCCTGATGTTAAACAGATTTGGGCTATCTTAACTCTGAGGGCCCCTTGAGGCGTGTCCGGTGCCAGGCTGAAAATCTGTGTTCCCTAGAAAGGTAAACCGACGCAACAAAACAAGTACATCGCGACAGATCTATAATCAAGAAGGGGACGCTGAAGAACCATTAGTCAGATCAATAACTGTGAAGCAGGAAGCTGAGGGGAGCATCTGGGAAAGAAGACATTATTGGGGTTGGGAACTACTGTGTTTACCGAGGACAAACAGTGCGAGCTGCGCATTAATCAGCTCGGCAGATTCTTGCACCAAATGTCGCTATCACTGCGGTTCTCCTATTTCTTCTGGACAATTCCTTTTCTTCTCACAGCGAAAACAGCGAGGGGCGGTGTTGCAGAGGCGGAGCGAGACCAGGAACGATTCAGACCGGCAGTACCCATGAGTTAAAAGAGACTGCTACTCTGAGCACTTCCGAGCTTCTTCCCACTTCTTGACCACGCTTTGAGGGTGAATAGTGCTGTCTGTGGAGTCTAGGGTCAGGATGACCTCCATCCTATCAGAGACACATGCGCACTGGTTCTGGAGATCACAGGATAATGGAGGTATTGCCGAACATCATCACTGTCCATTGTGACCAAGTCCTGGAGTGGACGGATTTAGTAAAATACAGCTCATATCCAAAAATAACAGAATACTTGATAAAGCGACATCATCAGAATAGGAGGGCCTTCAATGCACGATCGTAAATGATCCTCATTCTTTCCGATCTTGGATTCCTGTAAATTAAGCCCATACTTCAGAGGAGAACGGACAAATTGTTGGCTCACGCCATCCATTGAAAGAAAAAGTTCTGCCCCAAGTAGAGGTTTACACACTGAGGGCAGTGTCCTAGAAACCAAGGAAACGGATCATCAAGTCAGGAAAGGGACCAGCGTATTTAATTTGGTACAGTGAGTGTGGCAGACTTATGAATGCGACCCTCCTACCCCAATACAGCTAAGTAATGTCAGAAGGAGATCTGGACCACCCTCAAGAGTGCGTATCTCTGCCTTGCATCATGTACATACTCATTAGTGAGACATCAATAGTCTAACATATAAAATGAGCAGTCTTGTCATAACAACATTCTAGAATGGGGTATCGCATAGACACCGAGCATGAAAAACAAAGGAGTGCAGATGACAGAACATGTAAGCTTTTAGTAGCAGATGCGTCATACTCAAGCGAGCAGAAGCCCTGCTAGCAGCGCGAGAGAAGAAGCGTGACAGGCGAAGCACTTCTCAGAATGGCTCGAATTCGAAAGGATCTCTATAATCTTTATCTCTCGGTTCTTGCTGTCCACATTATAACGTGGACCTAACGGTGTGAGTATTAGGACTTCACATGGCAACTCCCCAGCTCCGGTAACTCCACCTGCGAGCCCAGTTCTAATATTCCTTGTTTTCTATGAATCCAGACACTTTCCCCCCTTTGGGGGGGCCCCCTCCCCCCCCTTTCCTAATAAAGCTTCGCTCCCAAAATCCTCCAGGGGTTGGTTAACGCTGTGTTTTAGGGGTCACTACCCGCTCCTACTTTGGGGGTGAGGATGTCTCCAGGGACCCCCAGTGAACAGAATTTTTCATTTTGGGGGGGAATAAAACATTCGGGGCCCCATGGGGGTTTCCCCAATTTTTTCCCCTTTGTCTCTCCTTACCGCTGTAAATTGGACCCAAAGAAAGAAACAATACATACAAAAAAGATCTCCTGACTAAAGGAGAAAAGGGGCCCCTTTATCTACTCCCCCTTTTTTTCTCTGAGATCCCTTTCACAATCTTTTGGGGTTTTCCGGGAACCAGTTTTTTTCCCCTATAAGGGTCTCTCCCAAACCCCCCTCGGTCGACAATTGGGTATTGGCAGGGTTAAACAAGGCTCTGAACCTATGGGTCAGAAAAACCCCCAGGGTCCTAGGGAAAAAATAACACTTGTCCCCATTTTACCGTTGTCAAAAAATGAACTAATTTTTAAAGGACCCCCTTTTCTCTTCTTGTAAAACACCACCTGGAAGGTGTACAATAAATCTAGGGGCCAAACCCATTCCCCCCAAAAACCCCCCCCAAAAGGAACGGGGAGGTGACTACGCACTTCGGGTAAATCCACCCCCCTTCAGGGTTTCCCCGGGGGGCCTTTTTGGGGGG
This sequence comes from Phyllomedusa bahiana, assembly GCA_025379985.1. Classification (NCBI taxonomy): domain Eukaryota; kingdom Metazoa; phylum Chordata; class Amphibia; order Anura; family Hylidae; genus Phyllomedusa; species Phyllomedusa bahiana. The sequence goes on from JAODAL010000994.1 coordinate 103,111, forward strand.
GCCGAGAAGCGTTTCCTCTGTGTTTTCAGCACCTCCTACAACCATGCCCCGGGTACGGGGGCAGGTGGATGGGGGCCCTGGGGGGGGGTGCCGGGGGTGGGGACAAAGGGGGCCCCTCTGGGGGGGAAAACAAAGCAGAAGGTCCCTGATAATACTGCCCTTTGGGAAATGAAACCCAAAGGGGGTATAGGGGGGGGGCCTAGGGGGGGTTTTCGGGGGACTACCCCCTTGGGGGGCCGGCTTTTGGTGCCCCCCCAATTCTTACAATCCTCCGCCCATTTAGGTTTTTTCGTTCCACATGCACTACGGGGTCCACCCCTCGGGTCCCCCAGCGCCGCCATTTGGGGTTTTTTGGCGCAGGGGCCCTTTTTTACACAAACTATCGCCTTTAAAAAAAACTTTTAAATTTTAAACCCATACTTTTTGCACCCATTAAAACTCCGCCACTGCCTTCTACTTCCCCCAAAATCCCCCCTTTTTGCAAAATTTGGCCACCCCGGGGGTTTGAGCCTTTTCCTTTAAAAAGGCCATCCCTTAAAGGGGGGGGGGGGGGGGGGGGGGGGGGGGGGGGGGGACAATTTTCCTCTCAAACTCTCTATTATCCCCTGCCATTTTGGAATGGTTTGAAAATCTGCCCTTTTTTGGCAACCCACCAACTTTTAAAACATTTTTACAGGCATTTGTAACATCCCTTTTTCCTTTTTTCCCCTTCAAAAAATCTCCTTGACAGTCCTGCCTCTTCGGGGCAACTTATGCTTTTTCGAAAAGTTTTAAACATTTTGGTGTTTATCTTGGGGAGTCCCCAATCCTGACAAAGCCCTAAAAAGCCGGGGCCACCGGCCTCCCCGGCCCCCGGTCTCACAACACAAGGATTCTATAAAAAATAATAAAGTTTCCCTAATTTTAAACCAAAAAATAGTCCCACCCTTTTTTGGGCCACAATTTTGGGGACCGTACCCCCCCGGGCCCTTTGTCAAATCATATATATGTATACATATATTACCCCGGAACAATCCCTAGTAAATTTAGCCCCACCCCGGGGACCCACCTGAAATTTAGTAATAAAACAGATCTTTTTTCCAAAAAAAAACCCGGGAGACTCCCCCTTGCCCCCAAAACAATTAAACCTTAGAGACTTTTCCAAGGTTCCCAAACTTTTATTTCAAGCAACCCCATCCCGGGAAAAGGGGGTTTCGTAAACTAAAAAAACAGGGGGAAAATCCGAACAAAGGGAAGTCACGAAAAAAAACAAAGTTGGGGACGGGGCCCGGGGCTGGAAAAAGTTTTCTAGGTCGAGTCACTTTTTTGTGCCCAACCCCGGACCGGGAGGGCCCCAAAAGGGAAAATCTACAAACCCGGGAGACAAAAATGGCCAACTAGTTAAAAAAAAATTTAGATTTACCCAACTCACCGTGACCTTTAGATGCTGCGGGGCCCTCAATTTATATCCCCCGGCCCCCTCAAACGCCCCAGCAGTTTTTGGGTTGGGGGGTCCTGGATCCACCTCGGGCCCACGCCTCACTTTTGGGGGCCCCAAAAGTGTCGGGGGTCGTTTACCAAAACGGGGGGGTCACCCTTTTGCCCCGGTCTCCAAATAAAGATCAGAGGAACATTTATTTGGGCCGATTAGAAAACTGAGTCAGACCAAAAGTTCGGGTTCAAATCTAATTAAATTTTCCCAAGTAATTCGGGACAATAAATGCATTACCCACATTTTTTGTAGGATTTTTTTTTAATAAAACAAGCGCAGGCGCGATGGGGCCCGGAGAGGAAGGACGTATTTTCCTATTTGGGTGCCTCTGATTAGATTTCTTTGGGGTCCATGTTGCCCTCGAGTAGAAAAGTTTTTGGGAATGCATCAGCCGAAATTTTGTAGTTATTTCCAGTAAAACAAAAATTTAAAGGGAAGGGGAGATGAAAATTTAAATGCCACATCCTGGGGAAAACTGGAAAACAAGATGTTACATCCTGGACTGCAACCATTTAAATCCCTTCTTCTTATTTGCTGTATCATTTTCCCCACAAAATGGAATCCCGCTCAAAGCTGAGATACCTTATTAAGGAGAAAAGCTTGGGGTTTTTTAGTTATGCATGCAACACAAAAATTAGTTCAAATTTTCTTTACCTTCCAGTCTAAAACATTCCTTGTTTTTTCCCCTGGCAACCAATCAGAGGGGGCCCTTTTTATTTTTCCCCGAGACTATATGAAATGAAAGTGGGAAAACCCGATTTGGGTTCTTGGGCAACAAGGGAAAATTTAAACCAAGACAGGGTTTTTTTTCATGTGGCCTATGGATTTGTTTTTTAAAAATTTAAGTGGGCAGGAAACTCCCCACTTTGCCTTTGGGAAATTTTTAAAATGTTTTTGCCCTTTTTGTTTTTCCCCTTTGTTTAAAAATTTGGGGGAATTTTGGGCTTTCTGGTTGCCAAACTTTTTTTCCTTTTTTCCTGGTTCCAAAATAAACTCCTCAAAACGTTGTTCACCCTATTTAGTATTGTGCTTAGCTCCTGCCCTTTTTATCCTCCCCCCGCCTGGGGGAAATTCCCCCCAGCCCTTTTTTACCTTTTAAATTGGAAATTTAAACCCCGCGCTAACCTTTTTTTTTGGGGGGCCCGCCCTTGCGTCCACCGCTTAACCTTCACTTCGAAACCCAAGGGGCCCAAACCCCCTTTTCCCTTTCCCGGGGCCTGCTATCCACCTGCCTCCCTTTTTTTTGTACCCAGCCCGGCCATTATTCCACAGTATACACCATTAAACGTGAAAAAGATACTCAAGCCATAAGAGGATCCGTGGGGGCCTTGGGGGGCCCGGAAGCTGTTTAAGCAACTGCAAACTACGGTTTGGGTAAAAGCCTTTGAATGCAGGGGTTTTAAGATCAAGGGGCGCGCCCTGAAGGTCGAATGCCCACAATATCCAAGAGTAAAGGACAAGCCATTCAAGGCTACGGGGCCTTGCAGACCTTAACCGACCCGGGTACTCCATTGGGAATCATCCCTGGGAACGAGTAAAACCCGCGATGTTATATTTGCCATTTACAAGATGACTGGGTTAAATCTGCTTCCTGTGGCCAAATTTTGGGCATACAATAATTCCCAAATGCCTCCACCAAACGACTCCTTTCTTTGCAATTTGGGATACCACCCAAATTTTCTTTCCAAATTCCCTGCTTTTCCACATATTCCAGCTGCCACGGAAAGGATCTTGGCATTACAGCAAAATTTACAGTACTAAATGAAACACTAGAGAGGGCTCAAGAAAATATAAAAAGATGGCAGATAACGTCGCAAACCAGCCCAACTTTCAAGGTGGGGGAAAAGGATGGCTTCTATGAGAAATTGAAACTTAGAGTTCCTTAAACCAAAACTGGGACAAAAGTTTGTTGGGCCATATAAGATCACAAGATAATCAGTCCAGTAGCAGTTCGGCTCAAACCACAATCTATGAAAATTCATCCGGTGTTTCATGTGTCTCTACTAAAACCTGTTGTGTCCAATCCCTTGCCGGGACGTGTTCCCCCTCCTCCTGATGCAGTGGAGATAGGTGGATCAAGAGACCGCACCACTTGAAATCATTATGGCATCCCAGCACCATGAAGTCCTGTCATTCCTATTGATATCTTCGCCGCACTTTCCTGTCATCTTAGGCTTACCTTGGTTGCAATCACAGAACCCCCGGGTTTTCAACTGGGAAACCAAAGATAAGCTTCCCACAGAGGATGTTCCTCCAACAGCTCACTCTGAAACCCCAAACTCTGAAACCCCTTCAAGACAATAAAATAATGGAGCTACCCTCTGAATACAAGGAATATGCAAAATGTTTGCAGCAAACAGAATGCCGACAAGCTTCCCCCACACCGACCTTACGATTGCCCCATAGACTTGCTTCCTGGTGCATCCATATCCTTCGGTAACATCTACCCTCTGGCAGGGCCTGAGTTAAAAGCCCTCAAGGACTATATAGAGGAAAACCTTGCTAAGGGGTTCATCCGTCCTTCCACTTCACCAGCAGGGGCTCCCATATTTTTTTTCAAAAAGAAGGATGGTTCCTTAAGACCTTGCATTGATTACAGAGAACTTAATAAAAACACAATAAAAAAACCGTTATCCTCTACCATGATCCCTGAACTTCTGGAGAGAGTTACGACATGCAAAGATTTTTTAAAATTTATATCTACGAGGCGCTTACAACCTGGGCCGTATCAGATCTGGAGATGAATGGAAGACTGCCTTAGGTCACGTTATGGACACTTTGAGTATTGCGTTATGCCTTTTGGCCTTTGTAATGCCCCCGCCACCTTCCAACATCTTGTCAACGACATCTTCAGAGACCTTCTGTGCCCAGTTCATAGTCATCTATCTGGACGATATCCTAAATTTACTCCAAATCGATGCAAGAACACCAGAGAAATGTGAAACTTGTTCGGGAACGTCTTAGGGAGAACCATTTTTACATCAAAATTGGAAGTGTGAATTCCATTAGACAGAGACCCAATTCCTTGGCTATGTAATTCACCTCATGGTCTACAAATGGACTCTAGAAATTTTCAGGAACCAGCTGCAAAAACCTTTTTTAAAGGTGGCAAGGTTAGGGGGCCCGAAGAAAAATTGGGGGGGAAACCTGTAAGTAACTTAATGCTCCTCGACTGTTAAAAAAATTTAATCAAGACACCCGGAAAAACCCCAAGCCCAGGTATCTTTCCAGGGGCCCCGTTTTTGGGGTGGGAGTAATGTCAGGAATTTTCCTACTTTGCCTTGGAACTTACTAACTGTGTTTGCCCTTAATTTTGCCTTATTAAGTTTGGGGGAATTGTGTCTTACTGGTTGCCATCTTTTTTCCTTTTTCCCTTTTTTTCCTGGTTCCTATATAAACCCCTCAAGACTGTTTTTTCACTGCTTGGTATTGTGCTTACCCCTGCTTTCCATTTCCTCTCCCCTGGGAACTCCCGTCCGGGCCTTTTTTCCTTTTCTTTTGCATTTAAAACCCTGCGCTAACCTTTTGCCTGCTGTCGTCCACCGTTAAACCCTTTGCATTTTAAAACCCAAAAGCAGAAACCCTTACCTTCCGGGGGAACCTCGTATCCCCCTGCCTCCCTGTTTTTTGGTACCAAACCCGGGGCCATTGGATTCCAAAGCAGTATCCCAAAAAAAATTTTATCGGGGCACATTTATTCGATTGTATAAAAGAAACCCTCATCTTGTAGGTACTAAATATATATATATTTCTCAGAAATGAGATAAAACTTTTATTCCGGCATTTTTCCTTTTCCCTTAAATCGGGAAATTCTTCCTTTCCCCTTTTAAACATGCTACTATCCTCCCATCCTTTAAAAGAACCACCCCTTGCCCCCCTTCCTCTCTGCCCAACTTTGCCCCACCCTCACTGCCCCCCTTTTCCCTCCAAACTGCTTGACCCGGCACGCCCTATCTTCAACTGCCCCTCCCACCTCTCCCCCCAACTTTTTCTTGACCCACAAAAAAATTTTGGGTTTTCCGAAACCCCCAAACCCCAAACTGAAACTCCCCTTAACCCAAAGGTAAACCAATGCCCGCAACTGTTTAAAAGCCCCAGGCCTTTACTCTGCCCCTTTTCCTTTACTGCCTCTGCTTTTTGACATGCCCCAAATCCTCTACAAATCCTCTCCTCCCTTGGCATTAAAAAAATTGAATCTTTCCTGGATCTCCTTTTATTTCCCCACTGATTGGACCCTTCAGCGTTTTCATTTCACTCCCCCCCTCCCCGGGGCCCCTTTCTGTTGGTGTCCCCCGGGGGCAGTCCTGGGCCCAATATCTTCTCTCTTTTCCCCTCTTGGCCTTGGTTTAGCTCATAGGGTTTTAAAATGGATTTCACTACCCTCTATTTTCTGAGGGCCAAACTTTTACATCTCTGGGCCCGATGTTACCTCTCCTCTCCCCGATCCCCCGACTGTCTAAACGCCATTTTTCCCCCTTTTTCTCCTCCCTTTTCCCCAAAACTAAATTTTGGGGGGAAAAAGAATTCCCTCATCTTTTTCCCTCCCTCCCTCCGGGCCCCCCACCTTTATCTCTCTATCAGATTTTAAAAGGCTTTTAAAAATCTCACCAGTTCACAAAAATCCGCTGCCTTGGGGGAATCTTTCAAAACCCCCCAAACCAAACCCTTAAACCCCTGCCTGCTGCCTCCACCCGAAAATATCTCTTGCATCCGCTCATTCCTCAACTTCGACACTACAAAAATGCTAGTCCACGCCCTTGTCATCTCCCGCCTAGACTACTGCAACATCCTTCTTTGTGACCTCACATCTAACACTCTTGCTCCCCTTCAAACCATCCTCAACTCTGCTGCCCGTCTTATCCACCTCTCTCCTCGCTACTCCTCATCCAATCCCTTCACTGGCTTCCCATTGACCAGCGAATTAATTTCAAGTTACTAACCATGACCTACAAGGCTCTTCATAGCCTCTCTCCTCCATACATCTCTGCCTTAATCTCCAGATATCTCCCCTCACGCAATCTCCGCTCCTCACAGGACCTTCTTCTCTGCCTCCCCCTTTTATCAGCTCCTCACAAAAACCGTCTCCAAGACTTCTCCCGTGAATCCCCACACTCTGGAACTCACTGCCCCAACATATCAGACTCTCTTCCACCTTCACCAGGTTCAAAAGCAACCTGAAAACCCATCTCTTCAGGCTTGCCTATTGTAAGCCCTCATGGGCAGGGTCCTCTCTCTCTCGGGTGTGCCAGTTGTAAGTCATTCATTGTTATCATTGTACTCGTTTGACATATGTTATGTATGTAACCCCCCTTGAATGTACAGCGCCATGGAATCAATAGCGCTTTAAAATAATTAATAATAATAATACTGTATACACATTTACACACATACAGTATAAACAGCTATAGACACCACACATCTGTATACATACTAAACACATCACATATATACAGATACACATGTACACAGCCTGCAGATATATACATACAAATGTACACACATACATAGAGCTAAAGACATTACACATCTGTATGTACATACTATATACATCACATATACACAGGTACACAAGTACACAGTCTGCTGATAAGTATACCTATACATACGCACACACAAACATGCAGTTTTTAGATAGACATCCCTATACAAACATATAGTATATATAAAAAAACCCAAGTTACATACATGTATTATCTACCCTACTATCTATCTATCTATCTATCTATCTATCTATCTATCTATCTATCCTTCCAGTAGAACGGTTCCAACTGGCATTAGATTTACACCTTTATTTTAGGAAATTTAAATTAAAAGTATGGTTTCATAAAAATATATTTACCACTAGAGAAACATCTTGTGATTCTGAATTATAAATTAAGTCATATAACTTGAATGTGAGGAGTCAGTTTGTTCCTCCAATTTCATCACACGTGATAAAGTTGCATTCTTCAGATAAATAATGGTATTAAACACCCTAATGTAACTAAAATGGAAATAGAAGTTCGTCATAATTTGATTAATAATTGTAATTTAACAGTCAAACCCACTGACAAGGGGTATGACTGTGATTACGGTTATTTCAGTGTATTTAAAAGAGGTGTTTTGGCAATTTAGTGATGAGATATATATAAAAAGCTGATGGTGGATCCAAATAGGATGTTTGTGGGTAAAATTGTAAATATTCTAAATGATGGTTTATATAAGAATATTCTAGAACAGAAATTATTTGATTTTTGGAAAATAAATGATCTTTTACACCTTTGCTATATATGTTACCAATTCTCTAAAAAATCCTTAGTGGACCCGCCTGGTCAGCCTATTACAAGGCAGTATTACAAGCAGGGCCGTCTCTTCCATTGGGCCAGGTAGGCACTAGCCCGGGGGCCCCACGAGGTCAGGGGGCCTCTCGGGCAGCTGCCTACCCTGCACAATGGAAGAAACGCAGTGAACACACACAGAGACGTGCGCGGCAGTCAGGGCAGGGGCCAGGCTATAGCGATGCCTGATGCGGCCCCTGCTAGTCCTGTGCCCTGCCTGCGCTTTACTCCTCACAGTGCAGGCAGGGAAGCACGGAGCTGAAGTGAAGTAGGAGCGATCCTCTGAGCTCCTGCACACAGCCCTGCCCCTCCCTCTCTTCAGTGTGTGCCGCTGAAGAGCAAAAGACTTCGGGGGACACAGAGCAGGGCTGCCCCTCCCTGCCCCAGCTATCGGCAGCTGAAGAGCTGAAGATGCCGGCCCCTGCTATTCCTGTGCCCTGCCTGCGCTTAATCCTCACAGCGCAGGCAGGGAAGCACGGCAGAGGAGTGAAGCAGGAGCCAGTCTGCAGTGAAGCTCTGAGCTCCTGCGAGCCCTGCCCCCTCTCTGTCCCCCCCTCCCTCTCTTCAGTGCGGGCCACTGAAGAGCTGAAGACTGCTGGGGACACAGAGAGCAGCGCTGCCCCTCCCTGTCCTCTCCTACCATCGGCAGCTGAAGCTGAAGAATGCTCGGCCCCCTGCTATTCCTGTGCCCTGCCTGCGCTTAATCCTCACAGCGCAGGCAGGACAGCATGGCAGAGGAGTGAAGCAGGGGCCAGTCTGCAGCGAAGCTCTGAGCTCCTGTACACAGCCCTGCCCCCCCTCCCTCTCTCCCACACAACTCTCTCTTCAGACCAGGCCGCTGCAGAGCTGAAGCCTGCAGGGGCCACAGCGGAGCAGGTCTGCCCCTCCCTGTACTCTCCTACCATCGGCAGCTGAAGCTGAAGGAGCTGAAAAAGGCCCGCCCCCTTGTCGCTGGACTTCAGCACCAGTGAGTGATTGAGGGTGGGGGGAGGTGTTGGGGGTGTTAGTGGTGTGGGGGAGGTGTTGTGGTGGGGAGAGGTGTTGTGGTGGGGGGAGGGGTTTTTTGGCGGGGTTAGGGGTGGGGGGGGGTGTTAGGAGTGTGGGGGAGGTGTTGGGGGGGGTGGGAGGTGTTGGGGTGGGGGGAGTGTTGGGGGTGGGGTTTGGGTGTTGGGGTAGGTGGTTTGGGGGGTGTTAGTGGGGTGGGGTAGGTGTTGGGGTGGGGGGGGGTGTTGGGGGGTGGGGGGAGGTGTTGTGAGGTGTTAGGGGTGGGGGGAGGTGTTGTGGGGTGTTAGGGGTGGGGGAAGGGGTGGGGGGTGTTAGGGGTGGGGGAGGTGTTGGGGGGTGGTAGTGGTGTGGGGAGGTGTTTTGGGTGGGGGGAGGTGTTAGGTGTGGGGGTGTTAGGGGGGTGTGGGGGTGTGTTGGGGGGTGTGGGGGTGTGGGGGGGTGTTAGGGGTGTGGGGAAGGTGTTAGGGGTGGGAGGGAGGTGTGGGGGAGTGGGGGGAGGTTGGGGTGTTTTGGAGTATGTGGGATGTTTTGCTGTTAGGAATGGGGGTGGGTTAGGAGTGAGGGGAGGTGTATGCCATCTGTTGGCCCTGCGTATCTAAGCCAATCCAGTGTATGCCATCTGCTGTCCCTGCGTATGTAAGCCAATCCATTGTACGCCATCTGCTGTCCCTGCGTATCTAAGCCAAACCATTGTACGCCATCTGCTGTCCCTGCGTATCTAAGCCAATCCATTGTACGCCATCCTGTCCCTGCGTATCTAAGCCAATCCATTGTAAAGCCATCTGCTGTCCTGCGTACTAAGCCAATCCATTGTACGCCATCTGCTGTCCCTGCGTATCTAAGCCAATCCATTGTACGCCATCTGCTGTCCCTGCGTATCTAAGCCAATCCATTGTACGCCATCTGTTGTCCCTGCGTATCTAAGCCAATCCATTGTACGCCATCTGCTGTCCCTGCATATCTAATCCAATCCATTGACACCAAACTGTGGCCCTTTCATATCTAAGCCAATCCATTGTACACCCTCTGCTGGCCCCTGCATATCTAAGCCAATCCATTTTACACCATCTGCTGGCCCTGCCTATCTAGGCCCCCCATTACTTAATATGTTGTGTGAATCTCTTTAGTTGAGGGGCGTTTTCAAAACTCAGGGGCTTAGAGCAGCCTGAGCGTAAATACGCCCTGGTTGGGGTATTCAATTCTGCATAAAGAGTGTTTTTTATTTTTATCTACATAGCACATGAGGGCTTGTTTTTTGTGTGACAAGATGTTTGTTTTAATGGTGCCATGAACGCATCATGTAATGTGCTGGGAATCTGAAAAAAAGTGGGATGAAATGTGAAAAAATTTACTTGCGCCGTGTTTGCGGTGTTTGTTTTTCTGGTGTTTACTTTTTGGTATAAGGCCTCATTCACACGGCTTATTTATCCGCGGAGTGGCGCCGTACTCCGCGCCGGATTTGCGCTGCAGTACGGTGCCAATCCGTCTGAGTAATTACGGTAATCCACTGCTCTCATAGAGAACAGGTAATTCCCTCGCTCCTCCCCGTCGGCGAATCCGCCGCGGGGGGGGAAAAATACATGAACATTTTTACGGCGCGTACGCGCTGTAAACAATGCATTGTCTATGGGGCGGGGAGCGGCGCCCCCGCCGCGCTCCGGACCTGCCCCCGTCCCGCCCCTTATTCACGCCAGATTTGTGAGCGCAAACCAGCTCACAAATCCGTCGGGAATAAGCCGTGTGAACACGGCCTAAGTGATGTGTTCTGTATTCTGCATTGGTTGGGGGGCCCAGTTCACAGCTCTGCCCAGGGGCCCATAATGCTGTTAAGACGGCTCTGATTACAAGTAATATCTCTGTCTTTTTAGATCGCGTGCTATCACCACCACATATTGTGTTCTTGCAGGACACAACTGATTTTTTTAGTCAAGAATAAATATATCTTTATACTACAGGGAACTATTTTGGCATCTTTTGATGTAGTTTCCCTTTATATGTCTATTAACAATGGAAGGGGTAAAATACACAATTTTCTTTAACATTTCTAGAATATTTAGTGTCGTTATTGGATTTATATCTTACTTGTAATAATTTTTTGTTTAAAGATTTTTATTTACAGTTAGAGGTTACAGACATAGACTCTCATGTAGCCCCATCTTATGCTAATTTATATATGGACTGGATTGAGGAGATGTTCGTCTATGTATGGCACCACTTTGCACATGTCCTTGGGTGGTGGTGATACATAGACAACATCTTTGTTGCGAATAGCGCCGCAGCCCTGCCTGTGCCCCGGCATCTGGAGCGAGTACCGCCGCTGCCCAGGTGTCGGGCGACAGGTGCACACTCGCTCCCCAGCCCGCATTTACTCACACGGCCGCGCTCCTGTCTGTCCGCATCCTCCTCCTGCCTGGCTAATTGCCTGGCGCTGCCTCTTTATTATCTGGGCGCTTCTGCCCACTCCCTGCCGGATCTTTAGTGACCTGTTGCCTACTGAGAAAGCATTTGTTCTAGTATTGTCTATATTCCGTGTACCGAACCTTCTTGCCTACGTCCTACGACCACGAACCTTTGCCGCCTGTCCTGACCTTATCGCTTGTCCCCGACTATGAGCCTGCCTTACGATTTTGTACACGCTAAACCTCGGCTGCCACCGCAAGCAAGTCACGTCAGGGGTAGCGACCTGGTAGACTCCCGCCACAGCAAGTCCATCCCGCTTTGCGGCGGGCTCTGGTGAAAACCGGGACCTACTTAGACTCCGCTCCCTGGCGTGGCTTACACCACCACTTTTGGCGGTCCAGTGGATCCACTACCGCGTCCGTGACAGTAAGATCTGGCCATGGATCCCGCCGAGATACTCCTGCCCGGCGATGTGGACCTCGCAGCTATCGTTGCCCAGCAGTCGCAGCAGATTGCGCAACAAGCTCAGCAACTGAACCAGCTGACCTCCATGTTGCAGCAGTTCTTGGCTAATCAGCAGCAGCAGCTATCGCCACCTGTGCCTATGCCTCCGGCAGCTGTTCCGCCAGCAACAGGGGGTCTCAAGCTCCGACTACCGTTGCCATCCAAGTTCGAGGGAGATCCTAAGCTGTGTCGGGGTTTCATTACTCAGTGCTCCATGCACATTGAGTTAATAGCGGCCCAGTTCCCGACTGAGCATTCGAAGGTCGCGTTTGTGGTCAGTTTGCTGTCAGGGAAGGCCTTGGCTTGGGCTACACCCCTATGGGACAGGAGCGACCCAGTGACTGCGGACCAGCAGGCCTTCCTCTCAGAATTCAACAGTGTCTTCGAGGAGCCAGCGCGGGCATCTTCTGCGGAGACGGCACTTTTGAACCTGTGCCAGGGTGAATCCTCGGTTGGAGACTATGTGGTACAGTTTCGCACCCTGGCATCAGAACTATCCTGGAATGACACCGCCCTGTGCGCTACCTTTAAGAAGGGCCTTTCCAGCAGAGTTAAAGATGCCCTTGCAGTAAGAGATCTGCCGTCTTTCTTAAGTGAATTAATCCACCTGGCCACCCGCAAAGACATACGCTTTGCCGAGAGGCAAGAGGAGCTTCGCCATGAACATGATCTGGTGCGGCCCAGCCATCTGCCACGCCTGGCCCCGGTGTTCCAGAGGCCTCCACTTCCATTCCCTCTATCGTCTGGAGAAGAGCCCATGCAGGTGGATCAGGCCCACATATCTGAGCAGGAGTTGTCCCAACGGCCTGCTGAAAAGTTGTGCCTGTACTGCGCCAACCCAGATCACTTTTGTAGTGGCTGTCCGCTTCGTCCCCAATGTCCGGGAAACGCCCGCACCTAGGCCATGTTGGAGAGGCATCCCTAGGTGAGAACTCATCCTCTCTGTGCCTTACTATGCCTGTGGAGATCACGACTGACTTGGGACTTGTATTCCAGGCTCCTGCTTTCCTGTACTCCGGTTCCGCCGGGAATTTCATCCATGCCGCCCTGGTGTCCCGGTATCAGCTTCCAGTGGTTGGCCTGGAAAAGCCGTTGGTGATATCCTCGGTCACAGGGGAGTTCCTTGGTGATGCCATTCGGTACAGGACCAAGCCAGTGTCCCTCCACGTGGAGATCTTGCACAAGGAAAAAAGATCTCCTTCTACGTGCTGCCTCGATCTTCCTCAGCAATCCTGTTGGGACTTCCGTGGCTGCAGCGCCATGCCCCTACGCTCAATTGGAAGACAGGCGAGGTCGTGCGTTGGGGGCCTGACTGCCGGAATCTTTGTCTGGTGGCAGCACGCCCGGTGCGCTCCGCTTCTTCCCAGCCGTCCTCCAGGTCTCAGCCTGGTCTGCCCACGGAATACTGGGATTATGCGGATATCTTTTCTGAGAATAGGGCCGAGACCCTCCCGCCTCATCGCCCCTACGACTGCCCGATTGACCTACTGCCGGGAGCCAGTCCTCCCAGGGGCAGGGTCTATCCTCTGTCGGTGCCGGAAACCCAAGCCATGTCAACCTACATCCGGGAAAACCTCCAGAAGGGGTTCATACGCAAGTCCTCCTTTCCGGCTGGGGCAGGATTCTTCTTTGTGGAGAAGAAAGATGGCTCCCTGCAGCCTTGTATCGATTATCGGAGACTTAATAAAATCACTGTGAAGAACCGATATCCTTTGCCGTTGATCACAGAACTGTTTGGACCTGCGAGGGGCCTACAACCTCATCCGCATCAGAGAGGGGGATGAGTGGAAGACTGTTTTTAACACACGGGATGGACACTTCAAATACCTCTTCATGCCCTTTGGTCTGTGCAACGCCCCAGCAGTCTTCCAAGAATTTGTAAATGATATATTCCAGGATCTCCTCTATACTTGTGTCGTGGTCTACCTGGACGACATTTTGGTATTCTCTGCTAATTTGGAGACTCATCGCTTCCATGTCCGCCTGGTGCTAGAGGGACTACGTGCCAACCGCCAACTGAGAGAAATGTCTTTTCCACCATACCAGCCTCCCATTCCTTGGTTACATCATCTCGACCTAGGGTTACAGATGGATCCTGCAAAGCTGTCGGCCATTTTGCAGTTGCCTAGGCCGGTGGGCCTACGGGCCATACAGCGCTTTCTGGGCTTCTCTAATTATTATCGGCAATTCATTCCGCATTACTCTACGCTATTATAGCACATACTAAGAAGAACATCAACCCTAGGCAGTGGCCGCCAGAGGCTGAAAGGGCATTTGTTCAACTAAAGGCACCATTCGCCTCCGTGCCCGTCCTGACCCGACCTGATACCGAGAAGCCATTCTTTCTGGAAGTGGATGCCTCCTCGGTCGGGGCAATTCTCATGCAGAAGGGACCTAAGGGCAAGATGGTCACCTGTGGCTTCTTCTCCAAGACTTTCTCCCCAGCGGAGAAGAATTACACCATCAGGGATCGGGAGTTGCTGGCCATCAAACTGGCCTTGGAAGAATGGCGTTATCTTCTGGAGGGAGCTCGGCATCCCATCATCATTTACTCTGACCATAAAAATCTCCAGTATCTCCAATCGGCTCAACGCCTCAATCCGCGTTAAGCCAGGTGGTCCCTCTTCTTCTCGCACTTCGACTTCCAGATACATTTTCGACCTCAAAGAAGAAAGTCCATTGTGTTGGGGGAGGAGGCCGTTCCTCAGCATATAATTTCTCCCAAACGCTTAATCTCTGCAGCTTCGGTGGATCTTCGAAAGGTGCCTCCAGGGAAGACTTACGTCCGTCCGGTGCTCCGCAGAAGGATTTTGAAATGGGGACACTGTTATCTAGTGGCTGGTCACCCAGGAGCTCTCAAGTTGTTCCTCCCAATCTCCCGTTTTTACTGGTGGCCGGAGCTTGCGACGGACGTCAGGGAATTCGTGAAGTCCTGCGTTACTTGTGCCCGTGACAAGACCCCTCGCCACAAACGCGCGGGTCTGCTCCTACCTCTGCCCATCCCCAGGACCCCTTGGTCTCATGTGGCGATGGACTTTGTCACTGATCTTCCTCCCTCATCAGGCAACACGGTCATCTGGGTGGTCGTGGACCGTTTTTCGAAGATGGTGCATTTTGTCCCTTTGCCAGGTTAAGCATCTGCTCCCCGTTTGGCCAGCCTGTTTTTTCTCCATATCTTCTGTCTACATGGACTCCCCCAGCATATAGTCTCGGATCGGGGGGTCCAATTCGTGTCTAGGTTCTGGCGGGCCCTCTGCTCTCGGTTGCAGGTGAACCTGGATTTCTCCTCGGCTTACCACCCACAGACGAACGGACAAGTGGAAAGAATCAATCAGATCCTGGGGGCTATTTGCGGCACTTTGGCTTGGCTTGACAGGATGATTGGGCCAGCTTACTTCCTTGGGCAGAGTTTTCATATAACCCCCTGGATTCTGAATCCACTGGTACCTCTCCGTTCTTCATTATGTATGGCCAGCATCCCCGCCCTCCGCTACCATTGTCTTCTCCATCTGAGGTGCCGGCAGCGGATACTTTGGTCTGAGATATGCTGACCATTTGGAATTATATCAAGTTAGTAGTCCGGCCATTCATAAAACATATAACTTTATTCTATGAACTTTTTTTTATAAAAAAGGCATACATACATCCGTTCTCCTCGGCATTAATGCAATAATAGCAACATTAGTAGTAGGATACTTAGGTTTTAGTTGCGGCGGTCTGCCGTTCAGCTACAATGTCCATAAGACCTTCCCGGTCTTAATCCCCGCGGGGTTTCCTAGGAGGGACGCCAGGAGCTCGGGCTAGGTGCACGTCATACAGCGACGTTTTCGAGACGGGAATGTCTCTTTCTCAAGCATGCGCACAACGATTGTGGGCATTCCTTTTTAAAGGAATGCGACCTCAACAATAAAAACAACAGCAATAAAAACAACGAGCGCTGCATCTACTTACAAGAACACCTTAAGGCTAAGATTTTCATTAATGCCTTTAGGTGCAAGTGAATCCATAGAGTGTATCCAAAAGGCCTCTCTCTGCAATAGTTTTCTAACAATTTCTTTCGGCTCACAAGTAACCCCTTCCAGTATACACCATTTCAATTCGGCTAAACTATGTCGCTCATTCACCCAGTGGCGGGCTAGAGAGGTTTCCCCGTATCTATTGCCCTCATCTCTAATGGTACCCTCTTTTTTCATAGATTGGCGGATAACCGATCTAGGTTCATTAAGGCGAATTTTTACCTGCCTAGTGGTTTGCCCTATGTACGTCTTCCCACAAGGGCATTTAATCATGTACACCACATTATGGCTATCACATGTATGGATTTTAACTGGGGACCCTTTTGTAGGATGTGAAATTTGTTCTCCTTTTATAATAGAGGAACAATTTTGGCAGTGTAGACACTGGATTTTTAGCAAAGGAAAAACCTTGGGCCAACAATTAATTAGATCCGACATTGCAAAAAAGAGTAGATTAGATGGGGGTATAAAATCTACACGGTCTGGCACCTTTGCGTGTCTACACTGCCAAAATTGTTCCTCTATTATAAAAGGAGAACAAATTTCACATCCTACAACAGGGTCCCCAGTTAAAATCCGTGGCTAATTGCCGGGCGCTGCCTCTATATTACCTGGGCGCTTTCGCCCACTCCCCGCTGGATCTTTGGTGCCCTGTTGCCTACTGAGAAAGCGTTTTTTCTAGTCTTGTCTACATTCCGTGTACCGAACCTTCTCACCCACGTCCTACAACCATGAACCTTTGCCGCCTGTCCTGACCTTATTGCCTGTCCCAGACTACGCGTCCGTGACAATCTTCCTCATTTGGTGTGGTACTGTGGAGGATCTCATTTTATTTCAACATTGTTTGGATAACATTGTTTGCAGGGCACACTTACGTTTTCAAAAGATACAATTTCTGGATAGTCAAGTTGGTATAATGGATAATAAACTTTATACAGATCTATTGTCACGACTCACATACCTGCTTCTCAAACGCAAGGCTCGGCAGGGGTTAATTCCCCTGGCCTGTCGCCACACCCTGGGAGAAGCTTTGCTGATGAGCCTAGGAGTGACAGCTCTGCTTCTACGCAGAACAGAGTGTGTGTCACACAGGCCAGTAGGAGGGCCTGGAGACCGCACCAATCGGCTGCTGGAGCGATGTTCAGGCACACCATTTAAACCTCCTCAGAACTTGCTCTCCTTGCTTGCCTTTGAAAAGTTCTCCCTGCTTGTTTTCCTGTGTTCCCATGTTGTACCTTCCTGATTACCAGACCCCAGCTTGTTCTTTACCTCGATTTGTCTCCTGATCCGGTACTTCATTCCTGACAGTGTTCTGACCCCTGGCTTGTTTCTGGTTATTCTTCTGTCTTCTGATTCTTGGCCTGACGTACCCTTACTGTTGCTGACCCGGATTGATCGACCTTGCTTTCTCCTGACGGCCCTGCACTTAGTAGTGTAGGGTCTGCCACCCAGTTAGGTCTGCCATCTAGGGTAGCACGCCAAGTAGGTAGGGAAAGTGGGTTGGGTTAGAGTCAGGGCCCACTGCACCTCATCTGACGTGACATCTATATATTAAGAATACCGATAAGAACACTATTTTATGTTACGAGAGCTGTCAACCTAGATAGAGTGTTACGGGTGCTCTGGTGGCTCTTACCTTGAGCCACGGGTACACCCATGCCCCTGCTGCGCCCACTAGTGGCCTCGCAACCCGCATGTCGGGCCACCGGCACACTCGTGATCCTGCTGCAGGTGCGCGATACTTATCTGGCCTTACTTCCTGCTCTGTCTCCACTGGCCTGACCGAATCTATAGTGCCATAGCCTATGCAAGGAAGCGCATCTTACGGTTCCCGTGTACCAGTTCTGTTTGCTTACGTTCTTCAACCACGAACCTTCGCCGCCTGTCCTGACCTTCCTGCCTGTCACCGACAACGAGATTTTCTTTCGATTCGCTACCGCATTGCACCTTGGCTGCCTCCGCAAGCAAGTCACATCAGGGGAACGACCTGGTGGAATCCCGCAGCGGCAAATACATCCAGCCTCGCGCCGGGCTCTGGGGAATACCGGGACCCACTTCGACTCCGCGTCCTGGTGTGGCCTTTATCACCTCTTGCGGTGGTCCAGTGGATCCACTACTCAAGGTCGTTACACAAATGATAGATTACCTTTCTTTTAAACAAATTTTAAGGGTTATCCAAAGAGGTCATTGTTATCTCACCCCTCCAAAGTTTAGCAGTTGTCTAGTACTGAAGTATTAAAGAGCAAATAAAAAATGAGGAAGGATCTTTTTTTTTTTTTTTTTATTGTTTTTTATTGAAATCCAATGCAAAATACAAAGCATACAATAAAGGTATATAAAACAGTCATTTCTGAATAATAGTACCCAGGAAAAAAGATAACCGAAGAGTGTTGCACTGGATAACAAATACCAAAGTGTTGTATTGTGTACTATATAACAGGCTTCAATGATGAAGTACTAGCAGATACATCTGGAACCATAACAAACACATCAAAAGAATAAAGTGTAAAGTGGTGTACCTTACTACTTTACTGACACCTAGTGTTGCTGTCCATTATGGGACATGCATTTTCAGATCAATTTCAAAGTCCCTCCTGCCATGGCTTGTCTCTCCTCCCCCCCCCCCCCAAACATGCCCGCTTAGGTGTAGCAGAGTTGCAACCTTTGGGTCTAATTAAAAGATAGCCTATTATCCAATCCAGGTTAAGAAACCATCTCTTGACCCCTCCTCTGTGTCCAACTATCGCCCCATCTCACTGCTTCCTTTTGCCTCCAAACTCCTCGAGCAGCACGTCCATCTTCAACTGTCCTCCCATCTCTCCTACAACTTTCTTCTTGACCCACTGCAATCTGGTTTCCGATCTCATCACTCTACTGAAACCGCCCTAACCAAGGTCACCAATGACCTATTAACCGCCAAAGCCTCACGTCACTACTCGATCCTTCTCCTCTTAGACGTATCCTCTGCCTTTGACACTGTCGACCATTCCCTCCTGCTACAAATCCTCCCTCGGCATCACGGACTCGGCCCTTTCCTGGATCTCCTTGTACCTCACTGAGCGAACATTCAGCGTCTCTCACTCTTGCTCCACCTCCTCCTCCCGCCCTCTCTCTGTTGGTGTCCCCCAGGGGTCAGTCCTGGGTCCCTTACTCTTCTCTGTCTACACTCTTGGACTGGGTCAGCTCATAGCTCACACGGCTTTCAATACCACCTTTATGCTGAATGCACCCAACTCTACATCTCCGGCCCAGACATTAACTCTTTACTGTCCAAGATCCCAGATTGTCTGTCGTCCATTTCCTCCTTCTTCTCCTCCCGTCTCCTAAAACTTAATGTAGAGAAAACTGAACTCATCATCTTTCCACCGTCCCACTCCATCCCTCCACCTGATCTCTCTATTACAGTCAATGGCTCCACACTCTCACCAGTCCCGCAAGTCCGCTGCCTTGGGATAACCCTTGACTCTGCTTTGTCCTTCAAACCACACATCCAAACGCTCACCTCTGCCTGCTGCCTCCACCTGAAAAATATTTCACGAATCCACTTATTCCTCAACCCTGACACTACAAAAATGCTGGTCCATGCCCTCGTCATCTCCCGCCTAGACTACTGCAACATCCTTCTCTGTGGCCTCCCGTCTAGCACTCTTGCTCCCCTTCAATCCATCCTCAACTCTGCTGCCCGTCTTATCCACCTCTCTCCTCGCTACTCCCCTGCCTCTCCCCTCTGCCAATCCCTTCACTGTCTATCAATTGTTCAGCGAATTCACTTCAAGTTGCTAACCATGACCTACAAAGCTCTCCATAACCTCTCCCCTCTATACATCTCTGCCTTAATCTCCAGATATCTCCCCTCACGCAATCTCCGCTCCTCACAGGACCTTCTTCTCTGCTCTCCCCTTATCAGCTCCTCACACAACCGTCTCCAAGACTTCTCCTGCGCTTCCCCCACACTCTGGAACTCACTTCCCCAACACAACAGACTCTCTTCCACTTTCACCAGCTTCAAAAGCAACCTGAAAACCCATCTTTTCAGGATAGCCTATAAACTATAATACCCCTTCTCTCACTACACCCTCAACAAACACATCTGCCCCCACCTTCTGTCTCTTTCCCCCTTCCTTGTTGATTGTAAGCCTACGCGGACAGGGTTCTCTTTACCTCTGTGCCAGTTGATTGTCACATACTGTCAGCATTGAACTTGTTCGACTTATGTTATGTTTGTAACCCTCTTTAATGTACAGCGCCCTGGAATCAATGGCGCTCTAAAATAAATAATAATAATAATAATAGTACAGAAAAAGCACGACACCCATATGTTGTAGGTTAGCACTTATAAGTCAAACCACCTTAACAGTCGATTGAGTAGCTGCGACAGTCACTGAGAGATATATGATGATCCCAGAGTATCAGGAGTTAATCGCTAGGCAGGGTGGTGTAGAAGCATCACCGACCAATTCTCTAGACAAATACCATGTAGTGGATCCAAAACACGTAGCTAGTTTAGTTTTTATGTCTTGCGAAAGGGTTTCTATGTGCTATCCCCAGAGATTAAAGAATTTTTTGACCCTACGCTCTTTATGCTGAGCCGCCTTCACCCAGTCCATTTGAAACAAAAAGAAGAGTTTTTCCTGAAATAATCCTACAGTGGGTCCTGACGGTTGGAACCATACCTGAAGGATCACTTTACGTGCAGCAGCAGCTACCACGTGCAGCATTCGGTGCTCCATTCGACCAATAATATGTGTTGTTCCGTCAGTATGTCCAAACAGAGCCCATGCTACCGTGTTCGAAAAAGTGGGAACCAGGTAACGTTTTATAAAGTTAGAGACCTCCTCCCAATATTCCCCAATTGTCAGCATTCCCACAGACAGTGGTACAAGTCGGCTGCCGGGGAGGCGCATTTAAAACATTTGTCAGTTGGGTATTTAGCTATCCTAGAGGTAGAGGAAATAAATTCTGGAGGGGCGAATGGAGAAATTCAAGGAGAGGAAGAGGAAGGGGGTGGCGAAATGGAACATCAGATTCAATCAATACCATGGAGGCTCGACCTCAAATACTAACCTCATCAGAGGATGGATCATCCTCTTCTTCCTCTTCCTTAACTCCTTTTTTAGAACAAGGTATAACACCTTATATCCTAAGAGAGAGTACGTTAAAACAACCCAAAACTACAATAGGGACAGATGCTTAAGGTCGTATAAAGGATTGTCTACCCTTTGTGTTTATCTATCTTAGGGGTAGACCCTTGGGGTCATATAAATGATTGTCTATTTTATATTTATCTATCTTAGACGTGGATTTTTTCAGGTTATAGCCATGTCTTTTCATCCTCTATGTTTGCCTAGCTCACTAGTTATGGGATAATGTTGTATAAAGACACACACATAAAGAGTCACTACAGGACCCTATTGTATATATTGTATATTTCTCCATATGGTATAGACAACCTTATCAGAAAGAGTGGCAATTATATATGGAGACTTATCTTGGTAAATAATTAAATTTAAAGATATAAGAGAGGGACAGTAGGGCCAGTCATTTAAAGTCGGGCCGACCCTTTCGGGACGCTTCCCTGACTGATTGACTGAATAAGAGGGCTGAGCAAGCATAGGGAAAGATCATCCTAATCGAATAGAATAGCTACCAGTGAGTATATCCCCCAAAAAATTTTTGAATCAAGTTTAAAAATAATAGTTAGATTTTAGAATAGGGGATTTGTAAAGGTGTGCAGTGAATTAGAAATCACAGATCCTGGATAAAATATTTTTTGTTTTCTATGTATGAATCAGTTGGGTATTTACCCATTCTGTATCCTTTGATGGGAGTGAGATAAGCATTGTGTATAATTTTAAGGTACATTTCAATGTATTTGGCTGAGGGGAGAAATTTGTGCGCGTCCCTCAGAGCCGACAGGATCACCTCCGGTGTCAGGGCAGGGTTCCTAGACTCCCAGTGGGAGAGGCTCGCATTAGTCTGGCCATAGTTTATGTCCTCTAAAAGATAACCATATATATTAGATAAGTGTGATTTCCTCGTGGCAGGTGCGATCAAGGTCCAATCAAAGGCAGAGTCCCAATCTTTTTCTGACATGTCCGCTATCACTTTATGTAAATAGTTTGTTAATTGCAAGCGATTAAAAAAAGGCATCTGTATTGTCGGATATAGTTGTTGCAGCTCCGGTATCGTGAGAGGTCTTTTGGCATTGGGGTTGACAAAGGGATATAAATGTGTTAGGCCGTGCTCATGCCATGTATAAAAGACCCTATGGGGGGTACCTTCCTGGAAACACAGGTTCTGCAAGATAGAGTGTGTTAGTAACTGTTCAGGGTGCAAATGTTTTAACTGTCGGATCTTGCGCCATATTCTCCAAATTGGCACAAGGAGTACATTTTCTTTTACGGAAGGTAGTAAGCTGCTATAAGGAGAGTGGAGAAAGTTAATCAAAGAGATGCCTGGACAAAACGCCTGATCTAAATGACAGTCGGTGAAGATGCTGGTATTTTGTGCCCAGTCAGTGATAAGTCTCGCCAGTGCCACTAGATTGTACAGTTTTATATGAGGTAGGTTCAGGCCTCTATTCAATTTACGCTGAGATAAGATATAGGTTGAAATACGGGCTCTCCTGTTATTCCAGATGAATAACCTGTAGTGTTTCAGAATTCGTTTTTCATCTTTGATTTTGAGATATATAGGTAACATATGGAAGATGTATAGCAGATGCGGAAATTCTATCATTTTTAGCAGGTGACATCTGCCCATAAAGGAGAGCGGGAGTTTGGCCCAACCCTTTAGCGTCGAGTTGAGTTTGTCCAAACATTTTCTAGTATTTTCCGAGTAGACATTATGTGGATGCCAAGATAACCAGATACCCAGGTACTTCAAAGAGGTTGTGCACCACTCGATTGGGAATAATGCTGACCAAGATGGCCTGGCCGGGCCTTTCAGAAGCAAACCCTCGCTTTTGTCCATATTAATAGTATAGCACATCAAACTGCCTATCAATTGTATGTCCGATAGTATGGGCGGCAACGATGTCTCCGGGTCAGACACGAACAGCAGCAGGTCGTCCGCGTATGCCGACACCTTCAGTTCCTGCCCAGGGGCTTGAATTCCTTTGTAGATAGGAGATTGTGAAATATGGTAAAGAAAAGGATCTAAAGCTAAATTAAACAGGAGGGGGGATAATGGGCATCCTTGTTTTGTGCCTCTAAATAAATCTATAGTCGAGGAAATGCGGCCATTGACAAGAAGACAGGTCAAGGAGTTAGACTGTATGTGATCCAGAAAGCTGGGAAACAAGTCTCCAAACCCTCTCCTCACCAAGGCGGCATCTAAGTATGGCCAGAATACTTTATCGAAGGCTTTTTCGGCGTCAAGACTTAGAAGCATAGACACCAGGTCCAGAGCCTGGGCCTCTGGCCTGGGCCAGAGACAGCGCCGCCACTGCCATCCTCACGCTCTTTGTCGCCTGCCTGTTAGAAATAAAACCATTCTGGGAGGAGTAAATCAGGTGTGGGAGAATTGACTGCACTCTACAATCTATTATTTTTGCTAGAATTTTATATTCTCATTTAACAAAGAAATTGGGCGGTATGAGGCAAGGAGTGCAGGGTCCTTATTTGGTTTGGGTATTAAATTGGTTCGGGAATCAACAATTGTGGAATTTAAATATATGTCATTATAAAGTTTCGTGAGGAGGGGCAAAAGTTCAGTTTTTAATATTTTGTAGAACTCCCCCGAGTAACCGTCGGGTCCCGGGGTTTTACCATTTGCAAGCTGTGTAATGACCAGTCTTACCTCATCTTCCGAGATCTCCTTTTAGAGGAAATCACGTTGATCTGAGGACAAATTCGGCATCTGAATATTAGCAAGAAAAGTAGAAACTTTAGATGAGTCGTATGGTTCAGTGCTGTAAAGAGATTCGTAGAATTCAGTAAAGGCTTTTTCGATGTCTTCCAATTTGGTAAGAAGTGTGTTCGTAGTAGGTGACTTAATTGCAGCAATAGGGGGTCTCAATTGCCAAGGTTTAGTCAACCCTGCTAATAACTTACCAGCCCTGTTTCCCCACCGGTAACATTTATTTTGTTGTATTCTAATATGTGATTTGGCAGAGCCCTGGAGAAAGGTGTTTAATAGTGTCTGGGCTTCAATATACTTCTTTTTAGAGTCTGAGGTACCTAAGGAGGAATGCTCATCCTGTGCTGTCACTAGATTATTATGTAGTTCCTGAAATTTCTTGCGTTGGGCTGAGCGTTTTAGTGAGGTATAGCCAATCATATGTCCTCGCATCACCGCTTTAGCAGTGAGCCACATCAGATTTGTGTCTTGTGTCTGAGGTTTGTTGTCTATCATAAATTGGGCCCAATGGACTTTCAAGAAGTTTCTAAAGTCATCTGAATCAGATAAGTAACTTGGAAATCGCAATATACGTGGGCCAGCGGTCTGTTCAGAGATTCAGAGTGAGACCTCAATGGGTGCGTGATCAGAAATCACGATCGGGTGAATGCGAGTAGAGCGTCGAGGCAAGTAGGGCTATATCTATGCGTGAAAAGGAGTCATGAGCCTGGGAGTGAAAGGTATATTGTCTGGTTGATGGATTGGTCACTTGCCAGTGATCAAACAGTCCCAGTTTCTATAACAGGTCTTTGAAGGACGGGTGCATCCGGTCACTCTCCCCTCTACTGCCTGATCTATCCAACTTAGCTGTGGGCGCCAGTTAAAGTTTCCCATAAAGACTAAGTTGGGGTGCGGTCTAGACATGATGAAGGTCAATATATCTGAAAAAAATTCCACGTTTGGACCATTTGGGGCATAGATGTTAACAAGTGTGTAGGTTTTGTGTGCAATGACGACCCGGGTATACATGAATCTGTCCTCTGGGTCTAAATATTGCTCCTCTGTTCTCTGAACCAGTCCTCTCCTGAAGTAAATTGCTACTCCACGCGATTTAGATGTGTAGTTTGCTGTTACGGGGGGGGGGTCTAGCCAGGGGGGCCGAATAGGCACGTAGTGCTCTAATTTCCAGTGGGTTTGCTGTATGAAAATAATATTAGCTTTCAATCTTTTAATATGTGTTAAGACTTTCCTATGCTTTTCTGGAGTGTTTAAACCAGCAGCGTTCCAAGAGAGAGGCTTAAGAGCCACGTGGGTTGGCAGCTCCGCATCTGCTATTGGATGACTCATCCTGGATCATGGTATTTGAAGGCTACTAAGATATTAAGCATGTGCATTAGAGTTCAGTGGGTGTCCCAGCGAGTGCCTCTGTCTTCTATTAATTGTGGTAGAGGGGGCACCACGGCGGGAGACCGTCCAATAATGTCCAACCAGACATGTTCCGGAAAGCATACAATATCTTGTACATAACCATTAACATAGTAAGGTACTAAGTTTAGATGTTGTGTCAACAGATACGTATAGAACATAAACATAATAAACATTGTTATAACTACATAACAGTAAAACAATTGAGACCTTGAACGCGTCTCATGTTTTGTGTGCCAACTATGTGGCATGTATGTCAAGGAGCGACATCTGTGGCAACCCACCGCTCACCCGGCAGTGAATATAGGAAAAGATAAGTAGTATCTCAGTTCACCACGTCAAGAAGTAGAAACGTAGGTGTTACCCATTTCCACTCATAATTGCAGAGGGTGGTGTAGCTCTCTGTTATGGCAAGGTCAATCCGCTGCCTCAGGAAGTAGACGACCGCAAGCCTCCTCTGGGTCGTCATATGTGGAGGTTTGTCCATTAATGGTTACTCTCAATTTGGCGGGATACAAGAGTTGAAAGTGTATATTGTGGGTATGGAGGTATCGGCAGACTTCATTGAACGCCCTCCTGCATTGAGTGACCTGGATAGAAAAGTCTTGAAAAATTAAGATTTTGTCCCCGCGAACACTAAGGTCAAGTTTTCGACGGTATGCTCTTAGATAAGCCTCCTTCACTGCCCAATTAAGAAACTTTGCGATTACAGGATGTGTGTGGCCCCGTTGATCTCGCTATGCTCCCATACGGTGTACTCTTTCAATCACTAATTGGTCAGTGAGAACAGTTAGCTCCAAGGCAATTTCTGTTGTGAGGTAAGAGGCCAAGGAGTCTGCTGCAACAGATTCAGGGATTCCAGGTCGTCGAGTTTGTCCCTCAAATTATCAATCAGAGATTGGCTTGTTGTGGTCGCCTCAGAGATACAGGTCATTTCGTCTTCTACTGTGCTCGTTCTGGTCTCCAGCTCCACAATCTTCTGGAAATTACTTGCAACTTGTGCAAGTGCTACATTGATGAAGGCTTGTATGATGTCCAAGCGTTTGTCCAATGCTGGAAGAATCAGCTTAGAAACCTTGTGCGCCATTGAGACAGCATCAGTCTGCATCGTGGTGTTGGGGCCGATGGCGAAGAGGTAGTAGCTGGGGAATGTTCTCCTTCAGAGGACGAAAGATAGGAGCGTGCTGGCGAGCTCATCCTTGCTGTTGATCGCATGACACTGGTTGTTTTTGGAGCAGTAGATGCAGGTTTGGTTGAAAGGGATTAGGAGTTGTTGCCCCTTGAGCGCGATGTTCTGTCTGTTTTGCGAACGTACTTGTACATACTTTTATGAACAACTTTGATGAAATGTGCACCGTGAACAGCAGTCTGTCAGGTTGGAACAATTCAAACAGTCATAGGGACCATAGAGAATGGACCGGTGGTGGAAAGTGAGGCTGTTCTTTACAGCAGAGGGATTGGACATGAAGAGCGAGGCTTGTCTGACACGTGGTTCAAATGTTATCCCCGAGATGAAGGGTTAATCAGGTGGGTGTGAAGCCACAGGTTGTCATGGGTGAGCTACATCATTGGACACAGCGGTAGCAGTCGTCTCCCCTAACAAGTGGGGGAAGCAGGGTGGCTTTGGGCCACACCTGGGTTGGTCCTTGTACTGGTTTTTCCTTTTCATAGAGGGGCAGAGAGTGGAGAGCCAGAATAGTTGTAGTTATTTGCAGTGCCAGTAGATGGCGACAAGCCTCCAGAGATTGTTATATAGAAATGCAGGTGGGTGAGTTGCTATGTAACAGCAGGTGGCAGCAGAGTACCTCTAATTATAATGTTAGAGTGATACTGTCCACAGCAGCAATGGAGATTATGCAACAAATGTGTGGGGGCAGGTGGCTCTCCCTGTTATCCCATAATTGACAACTTTTGAAAATGAAAAAGCAGGAGAACTTAGTAAGCGGACGCTGCGGCCGCTTCACCCGCCTGTAGGAGCGGCCCGGCGGCGCAAGAGTAGCGCACCAGCGCTACTCGTGCGCCGCGGTAATTTAAAGGACCCCCGCCGCCTGCAGGGGGCGGGAGGAATGCCTACTCCCCCGGGAGGGCGGGGGGGGGACCCCAAATAGCGGGACCCCCCCCCCCCCGCCAAAAACGGGAGAGTTGGCATGTATGTGTTATCCCCCTTTGGCTGTGACCACGTCAAGCTCAGATAGTAGAGAGTTAATGTATTATAAAGCACATAGAGCTAGGAATGTGAACCACACCAAAGACAGCCAAAGATTCAGTGCTTGATGTTACTGATGAATTTTTGGGGTGGCGGGGGGGGTTTCTGGGAGCGAGGGTCGACGGAGGGCAAGGCTGTGTGAGTTAAGGATTTTCCCTCTGCAGAAAACCCGGTAGGGGCAAAGTTTATTTTTAGCCGAACCCCGTGGGGCAAGACCCATTTACTGTCAAGCCTGTGATGTTGGTGGCAGCTTTCCCAGTCTCCCAGTGTCACCAGCACTGACGTCAGTAATGGAGGTGTTCTTAGGCTCCTGTCCAGGATCACCTCGCTCCCGCTGTTGTGGCGTGCAGTTGGCGGGCGCCTGGCCGCAGTGTCAACGCCGTCCACTGTTATCCGCACACCGAGCTCTGTTCCCGGATGCGGCCCGCCGAGCCTGATTCTGAAAACCACCGGCTCCTATGTGGGGCAGGAGGGCAGTCTCCTTTTGCGGCCCAGTCCGCAATTTCCCCGGCTGCCGACGGGCAAGGCGAGGTGGGATTATGTGAGCGCTCCTCTTCACTCAGCTTCTCACTGTGCGGCTGTCGTCGGTGGAGGTCGGAGCCCATGTCCCCGCGTTCCGAGCAGGCAGTCCCGAAGGTAAGACCCGGCGGAAGTGGCCGCTAGGCCAGGTTGCAGGAGGTAGGCCTCACACGGTGCTTCTCACCGCCCGGGGCTCCTGGGGATGAATAAAGAAATGGCTTCACCGCCGTGCACACCAGCACCCTTGCTAGTACCACCCGTGGTTTGGTGGTCCTGCCTGGGGGCTCGGATGGCCGGTAAATCCTGTGGATGCAGGCATCTTCAGCAGGAGCCGTTGTAAAAGGCGGCCATGCGGGTTGCCCGCCCCCGGAAGCCCCGGGAAAGGGGTCTTTTTTTTTAAAAAATGGTCGAGGGTGCGATGTATACACTTTTTTATTTGGGGGTGGTCTGTCTGATTTTTTTTAAAATGGTTCAATAAAATAATTCTTGCTGCCTCTCTATACTTTGGACACTTCTGGCTGGTTTATTGTGTTTTTCACTAAAGAAAAAATTGGTTCCTGTATAATTCCTTTTGTATCCACCTACAATAACTATAGAGGAAAGATAACAGGAATTATTATAAAATATTGGCCTATTATTCAAATGTCATTCATTGAGATTGGTGACTTTTCTAATAGACCTTTTTAACCCCACTTCTAAATAGGAGACTAGGGGGAATGCGTTCCTGCAATGGCGTATGGAAAGTCCGGGCGATTATGCGGGCTTAAAGTGTGCGCCGCTACGGGTCCCCTTCGACACCCTGGATGTTACTAAAGCCCCAGGTGTCTGGTGACCTCGCATCCCCCGCAATGATGTGGGCATGGTGATTGACATGCTGTGTACTGGTCTGCCTGGTAACAGCGATCACAAATCTCTTATGGGGAAAACTGAAAAAAATGTGAAAAAGTAAAAAAAAGTAAAAAAGTAAAACACAAACATGAAAAATTAAATAAAAAACACATACACCGCCCTTTTCCCCTTTACAAATGCCAATTGCCCCAAAAAAGATTAAAAATAAATAAAGTACCCTTTTCATATCGCTGGTGTGTAAGACCACCCTAAAAATATGTCTGTTAATTTAAAAAGCTAGTATGTCATTTATACTGACATGACTGCTGAAAAAATTTTAAAAAAAAACATCCAGAATTGCGTATTTTTGTCAGGGTGGGCCCGCGACCCCCCCGGGGCCGGGCACCCCCGCAGTCTGCACAGCGGCACCCCCCGCCCCATGTGGGGGGGGGCGCGCTACCCCCCCGGCCGGCTCTCTCCACTTACCCGGCCGCGCTCCCCTTGTTGCAGTCTCCTCCGGGCGCGCGTCCCGACATCTAAGGCCGGGCCGCGCCGGCACTGCGAGATTTAAAGGGCCCGTGTCCCGGAAATTGGGCTTTTCCCGGGGTCATGCCCTTATTTGAGCCTGCCCCTTCCGGGGGTCGTTGCCGGGGATTTTAGTGCCATTGTTCCCTATAGAGAAAGCGTTCTAAGCCTTGTTCCTGTAATACCGTGTAACCGTACCTTTGTTTCCCGTTCCTCGACACGTTCTTGCCGCCTGCCCTCCTTTTTCCCTGTCCACGACCACAATTGTGCCCCCTGCCTGAGCTTTCCTGCCCCCCGACTACGAGCCTGCCTGACGTTTCTGCACCACGCTATACCTCGGCTGCCACCGAAAGAAGTCACGTGGGGGGGGACGACCGGGTAGACTCCCGCCGCGCAAGTCCATCCCGCTTTGCGGGGGGGCTCTGGTGAAAACCGGGACCTATTTAAATTTCCCGTTCCCGGGGTGGTTACACCATGCTTGCGGGGCCCAGTGGACCCCATTCTAGCCCGGGCAGTACAGTAAGATCCGCCATGGATCCCCCCAAGGTGCCTTTCCCGTCTGACGGACCTCACCCCCATTGTGGCCGCAGTCACACAGTCGCTCGCAAGCCCAGAAATCGGCCACTCTCCGCCAGATGCAGCAGTCCGGGCCCCGCTCGCAGCAAAAACCCCGCCCCCGTGGCTCCCGGGGCCCCCCCACGGTTCCGGCCCCAACCGTGGTCCGGCTCCTTTATCTATCCCCGACCAAATTCGATGGGGATCCAAGGCCTGCAGGGGCTTTTCCCCCAATGCCCCTGCACATTGAGTTAATGGGCAACCAATTTCCTACCGAACTTTTCTAAGGTGGCGTTGTGCTAAGCCTTCTCTCCGGGAAAGCCTGGCCTGGGCTCCCCCCCTCTGGGACGGGGACGTCCGGTCCAGCTAACCTGGTTCATTCCTAAACCGAGTTCGGGCGTTTTCGAGGAACCATCCGGGCTTCGTCCTCCCGAAACGCCTTGCTAAATCTACGTAAAGGGGGGATCATCGTGGGGTTTTATGCCGTGGGGTTCCGCCTTTGGCCTCCATTATCGTGGAATGAAGCGGGGTTGACTGACCTTAAAAAAAAGGGGCCCTCTCCGCCGCATCAAGGATGCTCTATGCCGGGATCTCCCGTTTCCTTGAGTGCCCTTATCCCCCGGGCCACTCGGTTTTGACATCCGTTTCTCGGAACGCCAGGAGGAACCCCGGCTGGAACGGAGAAGCTAGACCCCCGTTTCCTCGTCTGGCCCCAGTTTTAAAGGCCGCCTCAGTTGCCTCGCCCCCTGCCGCCGAAGAGGCATGGAGGTGGATGGGCCCACCTTTCAATGGCTGACCGAAGCGGGGGGAAAAATCTTTGTCACTGTGGCAGTGCAGACCACTTCCGCGATCCTCCCACGGGCCCCCTCAGGCCCGGGGAAAGGGGCACCTAGGACACGTAGGGAGGTCCCTAGGTAGAGCAAACCCCTTCCTCGCTGACCATCCCGTGATGTCGGCACTGTTTTGGTCCCCAATTTCAGGCTATGTTTTCCCTGGCCTCTGGGTCTCCCGGGAAAAATTTCTTGGACCTGCCCGGTATCCCAGCTAACCCCCCTGGATCCCCCGGGAGAACCCTACCTTTCCCCTCGGTCAGGGGAAAGATTTAAAGGGATCCAATTGGGTTCCGAACTGACCCCCGGGTTTACAAGGGGGGGTGTTGCATAAGGAGAGACTTGCGTTTACGAAACTCCCCCCTTCCTCCTGCCCATTCCCTGGGTCTCCCGTGGCTGCAACGCCATGCCCCCGTGCTCATTGGCAGTGGGGGCGAAGTCCTAAGTTGGGGTAGGAGTGTCGTTCGCTGTTTGGTGGCACCTCCCCCGGGTGCTTTCCGTTCTTCGGGGTGTCTAAGCCTCTGAGGGCCTTCCTGCACCTTAAAGCCTTTGGGGACGTTTCTCCGAGAAGCAAGCTAGACGTTGCCCCCCTCGCCCCAAGATGCCCCGTTGATCTTCTCCCCGGCGTCTCCTCCACGTGGCAGGGGGTACCCCCTGTCGGTACCTGAGCCCTTGGCTTGTCTACCATATCAAGGAAAATTTCCCAGGGGGGGTTTTTTCCCAAGTCCTCCTCCAGCGGGGGGCCGGGTTTTTCTTCGTGGCAAAGGGACGGTAGTCTGCGTCCTTGCATGACTATGTCCCTCAACAAGATTAGTAAAAAACCGCTACCCTCCCCTTGATCACGGAAAAATTTTGGGGACGTCAGAGGGGTGCCAAGATCTTTACTAAACTGGACCTGCGGGGGCTTAAAATCTCAACGGTCGGGGAGGGCGACGAATGGAAGCCCGCTTTCAACCCCCCGCGCGGGCATTCGAGTACCTGGTATCCCCTTTGGGGCTCTGCAATGCCCCCGGCGTCTTCCGAATTCGTCAAAGACATCTTCCGGACCTACTGTACACATGCGTGGTTGGTATTTGACGACATTTGGTTTTTCCCCCGACCCCGAATCCATCAAGTTCACGTGCGCCAGGTCCTCAACGTCTAAGGGGGAAAACCCCCATATGCCAAAATTGAGAAATGCCCGTTTCATCAGCAGAGCCTACCATTCCCGGTACATCATTTCTGAAAGGGGGCTACAGATGGATCCCGCGAAGTTGTCTGCCGTCCTACAGTGGCCCCCGTCCGTGGGTTCCCACCTACAAAAATTCCGGGGGTTTGCCAATTTACAGGCAATTTATACCAAAATTTTTCCTCGCTTTGGGGCTCCCTTTGGGGGTTTAAAAGGAAACCCCCAAAAACCTAAGCTTGGCCACCCGCGGGAGAGGAACCTTCTCTAAGTTAAAATGTGCCTTGCCTCTGGCCCGTGCTTCTCGGGCCCGATACGAACAACATTTTTTTTCGAGGTGACGCCCCCCTCGGTGGGGGGGGGGGCCATCCTTCCCGAAAGGGCCCAAAAGGGAAAAACCCCCACTTGCGGGTTCTTTTCGAAAAGTTTTTCCTCGGCTGAAAAAGGAAATACTCTATCGGCGACCGGGGGAAATTTCTGGCCATCAGCTGGCTTGGAGGAGTGGCGGTTCCTGGAGGGGGCCGCACCCTGTCAGCATCTTACCGACCATTAAAAAACCTGTGTATCTCCAATGCCCAACGCTTAAATCCACCCAGCTCGTTGGTTTTTCCCCTTTTCTCCCGGTTTAATTTTTCATAATTTTTGCCCCGGGGGGGCGAAATGTCAAAGGCCCACCCTCTCCCGGCTTTTGGTGTTACGGGGCAGTCCCTCCACGGCACTTATCCCTCCAGAACGGCTCATCTCGCCCCCACCGTAATCTGCAACCATTCCTCCCGGGGAAAACATCGTCCGTCCAGCTCTTCGGAAAAGTATTGTCATGGGGTCATTGCTCCCGTATGGCGGGGCACCCAGGGGTACAGAGGTCCCGCTCTCTCATCTCCGTTTTATGGTGGCCGAGCCCAGCCCAGGATGTTCGTGAGTTCGTGGAGGCCCCCTTCCTGTCCCCGGAACAAGTCTCCTCTCTAAACCGGCAGGTTGCTCCTGCCTCACCATCCCCGCGTCCTTGGGCCCATGGCCATGGTTTTATCCGGATCTCCCTCCTTCCCCTGGCAACACCCTGATCTGGGTGGTCATGACCGATTTTCTAAGATGTCCCACTTTATCCCCCTGCCGGGGCCCACCCTCATCCTCGCCTTCCAGTCTATTTTTTTGCTATTTTTTTTGGCGCAGGGTTCCCCCCAGCACTGTGCGGACCGTGGCGTTCAAATTTTTTTAGATTTGGCGCTCCCTCTGTAACCCAATACAAATGAAACTGGCTTTTCTTCGGGTACCCCCCCCAGTCCAATGGGCAGGTAGAGAGAGAAAAACCCGACCCCAGGTTGCTTGCGCCATTTGTTCCGCACCCGGACGATTGGGCCAGCTTGTTGCCCTGGGCCAGTTTTTGTATAATCATTGGACTCGGAAGCTGTGGAGCTGCTCCTTTCTTTATTGTCTACGGGCGAATCCCCCCCGCCCTCCCCCTTTCTGCGCCCTCGGAGGTCCCTGCTGTGGAAGGCTGGTCCCGGGGCCTACGCTATCTGGAAAAAGGGGCTCGCCATTTCGCTATCCAGGCCTCCGCCCCGGCACCAAGGCTCAAGCCGACAAAAAGCGAAGTTCCGCCCAAATTTTCCCCAGGTGACAAGGTGTGTTTCGGTAAAATTTTTCGTTTCAAGGTTCCCCGTATAAGCTGGGTCCCCTTTTCCTGGGTCCCTTTTGAGGTGCTCAAGGCATTAACCCGGGGAGATCAAGCTCCCCCTTCCCCCCCCCTTGAGGGGCCGAACTCCCTTTAAAGTTCCCTGCAAAACCGGGGATCCTTAAACGCTTCTCTGGGGACTTTCTCCTCCCATCCTGAAGCCGACACCACCGATTCCTTTTCTGTAAAGGAGATTCTAATATAAGACGGGCAGAGGAAACGATTTTTTCTATTGATGAGGGGGTTCGGGCCGAAAAAGGTCCGGGAGCCAGAAAAAAATATTCTGGATCGGGAAATAATTCAGGGTTTCCTCGGCCGAAGGAGGGGGGCCCAAGCGGGGGGGGACTGTCAGGGGGCCCCACCCCCGTCCGGGTCGCGGGCACACCCGCAGTCTCCGCACTAGCGGCCCGCCGCCCGGGATGTGTGGGGTGGGCGCGTCACCCCCGGCGGTCCGGCCTCTCCTACTTACCCGGCCCCCGCTCCCGTTGCGTCTCAGGCTCCCCCGGCGCGCGCTCCCCGCATCTAAGGCGCCGCCCGGCACGCGAGATTTAAAAGGGGCCCGTGTACCGGTAATTGGCTATTTCCGGGCATGCCCTTATTTAAGCCTGCCCCTTCCTGGGGGGGTTGCCCGGGTCTTTATGGGCCCTTGTTGCCTAAAAGGAAAAGGGTTTTTAAACCTTGTTCCTGTAATCCGTTTTACCGTACCTTTAGCTTCCGTTCCTGACCACCTTCTTGCCGCCTGCCCTACCTTGTGCCTGTCCCGGGGCCCCGAATCTGTGCCCGCTGCCTGCCCTTTGCCTGTCCCGATACGGCCTGCCTGACGATTCTGCACCACGCTATACCTCGGCTGCCACGAAACAATACGTCAGGGGGACGACCTGGTGACTCCGCCCCCCGCAAGTCCTCCCGCTTTGCGGCGGGCTCCGGGAAAAAGGGATACTTAGATTCCGTTCCCGGGTGGCTTCAACCCCCCGCTTGCGGTGGTCCAGTGGGTCCCCTTCTACGTCCCGGGGCCCTGACAATTTTGTTCAAAACTCCTCAAAAAAACCCTTAATAAAAAGTGATCAAAACGTATATACACCCCTAATGGTACAATAGAAACGTCAGGGGCATATTTGAAAGTTCTTTGTGTAAAAGTAAAAAACATAAAAAAAACGATATAAAATTTTTACATTTCAATTGTTTCAGATCCCCCAAAAGCAAAGTTATTCATCGCTTACCTTCCGGTGAAAAGTGTAAAAAATTGAAACCCAAAAATCAATGATGGAAAAGCGTTTCCCCCCCCATTTTTATGGTCCCCTATAAAAAAAACTATGGAAAAAACCCCGTGCTCCAAAAAGCTAATACACCCCTTTTATGAATCCAAAGAAAGGGTTAATCCAAAATGGGGTAATTCTGTAAGGGTTTTTGTTTCTGGTACTTTTGGGGGGTTTTTAAAATGTGCAGGCAACCATAGGTGTAAGTTTAGGGGGGTACGGAGAGGGCTGTTCCCCCCCACTTGTTTCTGGGTGGGGGACGGCCCCCCCTTTTAATCACTTAAATTAAAATAATCTATATGAAAGCATGAGAATACGTAAGTGGGGAAGGAGCACAGAGGAGGAAAAGTTAAAACCCTTTTTTCCCGTCATTTTGGAAAGGGCAAGTAGGTAGCCGCCCAATGAGCGCAGAGTGAAGCAGCGTGTTGGGGGAGAAGGCAAGTTCACACGCTTATTTCAGAACGTATTTACGTCGGATTGCGATTGTAAAAAACGTTCGAAATAGGTGCAAAATCAGTTTCAAATCACTAAGTGTGCCAGTATTTAACTGATTTCCCCCGGGTTACCATCCCCATTCATTATAGTTGGTGAATAATTGACATGCCTTGTTTTTGCGGCCCGAACGGAAATAATTCGTCTGAAGACGACACTATTCCCCTTAAAAAACAATGTAAAACGGCCAGTTTCTTGTTTGTAACTGATTCCCCAAAAGATTTGCGGGGTAAATACGGCTGCAAAACCCTTTCGAAATTTAAACCCTTGGGCATGGCCTAAGAGTCAGCACAGGCTGCTTCACCCAAACAAACGGTGCTCACTCCAGACACTCTGTATCTGGGGTGTAGCTTTCCTTACCCCCGTTTTCCCCTTCCCCCATGCTCAGCCCTCATCAGGAAGAAGGAAATCTTTCAAATGCCAGCGCACCGACTACAGGAAAAAGGGAAAGAGGGGCCAAAGGGGAGGCGTTGTTTTGTGCATTTTGGAAAAGGGGATGTAGAATGGAGCGGGATTACTGTATGTACAGCCATGTGTCTAGCCATGTCGCTTCTTCCCTGCACTTACCCATCGGGGAATATGAAAGTGAATGGGGCTGGCCCCACAGCATTTTAGAAGTGTGGACTGGCCAGCGCATACTTCTAAAACACCTGGCATATAGCAGAGCGCACAGTACGCCCCGCTATATGCCTTGTGAACATATCTTAAGGCATACATCCCAACTTTTAGAGATTGCAAAGAGGGACATGTCAGACCTTGCCTCTAACCATGCCCAAACATATGACATCACACCAAAACACACCTCTAACCACACCCAAACACATACAGGCCAACATTTTAGATAGCCAAAAAGAGACACATTTTCAGGATTGCATTGTATCCAATAATGAAATATTAAGTAAATTGTTATGTAATATATAGCTAGGAAGCAATCAGATACTTTTTAAAGCAAGATAGTCAGTTTATTGATGCAAATCTCTTTCCTAAATTAAAAAAAGGGACATTTATAGAGCTAAGAGGGACAGAGGGACCTGCGTTAAAAATAGTGACTGTCTCTCCAAAATAGGGACACTTGGGAGGTATGCTTAAGGGTACATTCATGCAGAAGATATGAATGCTGATTCTGGGCAGATTCAGTACTTGATTTGCCTCAGAACCAGCGTCCAATACGGGAGGAAACTGATTTACATCATACCCTGTGTAAAATCAGTGTCGTCGTTTAGATGACACTGATTTTACGTCAGTATTTTTGGCGCATACTGTCAGCATCTACACAGAATTCTTCGAGGTGTTTTATGCACTAAGGGATAGAAGGGACAAATCTGCTTCGGGCAGTCTGGGTCGTTTGCTCGTCGGAATTCTGTGTTTGCAAGCGGCGAATTTTCAACAAGCAAACAACATTGTCAGTGCCTTAAAAACATCATGTGAACTCAGCCTAAGTGTGTAGTGTGTCTGTGTTCAATATCTGTACATATACACACACAATTTCTGAGGTACCTTGTCTAATGTAGTCTGGGGTACAGTGTGTAATGTAATAATCTCTGGGGTATGGTGTAATATAATCTCTGTTGTAAAGTGTGTAATGTAATCTCTGGGGTACGGTAAATAATGCAGTAATCTCTAGGGTACAGTGAGTAATGTAATATCTGGTGTATGGTGTGTAATGTAGTAATCTCTGGGGTAAGGTGTGTAATTTAGTCATCTCTGGGGTACAGTGTATAATGTAATCTCTCGGTAATAGTGTGTAATGTAATCTCTGGAGTATGGTGTGATGTAATCTCTGAGTAAAGTGAGTAATGTAATTCATTTCTAGGGTTCAGTGTGTAATATAATGCATTTTTGGGGTATAAGGAATTATATTATTTCTTGAGTACAATGTGCAATTCATTTCTAAGGTGCAGTTAGTAATCTAATTTCTATGTTTACCACGTGTAATACAATACATTTCTGGGGTGCAGTGAGAGATGTCATTTCTGGTGTATGGTATGCAATAAAATACATTTTGGGGTACAGTATGTGACATAAGGGTACAGTGAGATTGGGTTATTTTATTTTCCTCATTCTGTTGATGTATAACAAATTTAATGGAGTAATGATGTGTGATGGGAGGGGTTAAACAAAATTTGCCTATTGCACAACATTTTTTTCTTCCATGTAGAGGGGGAAATAGCATAGGTGGGCTGGTTGGGTTTCACTGCCATGGCTGCTTTTTAGTCCCAGTCTGGCTCTAACCTTCAGTAGTTAGAGAGCCACTCATAACCTTAGGGATTGCACCAAAAGTGTTTGCCATGAGGACTCCGCCCAGACCTGCTGCTCCCCTGGACCTCCTAGCTGGGTTAGAGGAGCTGATTCACTTCAGGGAGAGGAGGGGAGAGAAGGGAAGGGAGGGGAAGTGAAAGGGAAGGCAAGTGAAGGAGGGAGGGATAGGAAGTAGGAGATGAGAGGGAAAATTGGTCCCCCTCACTTTGTGAACCAAAGTTACGCCCTTGATGGCACCCACCGAAATCTGTGATCCAAAAGCCAAATAATTAAATGATCACACAGCGTTTTTGGATCTGAAAATCGCATCCAAAAATGTAGCGTCAATCGGCTCGAAGACACATCCAAACATGCAGGTGCATGTTTGGATGCGTTTTGGCTACAGTAGGATCACACCCTATAGTTTTAAATAGGGTGTCAGTTGTGTCTTTTGGATCTAGAATTAACATGACAATTCTTTGAACAGATCCAAAAGACGGATCATAAAGACGCAAGTAAACACACATCGGTGATCACTCGTCTGACCGCCGATGCGTGTTTTACATTGCGATCAATGTAACATTACACTGTTCATTGCTAGATGTGTGTTTGGGTTCGTTTATACGGATCAAAACACGCATCTAATAATGTATGTTCACACGGA
This sequence comes from Phyllomedusa bahiana, assembly GCA_025379985.1. Lineage (NCBI taxonomy): Eukaryota > Metazoa > Chordata > Amphibia > Anura > Hylidae > Phyllomedusa > Phyllomedusa bahiana. The sequence continues at coordinate 141,038 of JAODAL010000994.1, forward strand.
CTGAACACGCCTTGTGAACATACCCTAATGCTCCCTTCCTTATAAACCCTACTGTGTGCCTAAACAGCAGTTTACACCCACATATAGGGTATTGCCGAACTTGGAAGACATTGCGTAACAAAATTGCATGGGCCTTTTTTACAGGATTCTTTAAAAATTTAACATTTTCAGCTAAAATTGCAGATTGTTGGAAAAAAAATTCTTAATTTTCACAGCCTAACTCTAAAAAAAATGTGTGAAACATCTGTGGAGTCGGTATACTCACTGCATCCCTGTATATATTCCTTAAGGGGTGTAGTTTCCAATATGGGATCTTTTTAAGTGTGTTTATTAAGTTTTAGCCCCTTAGGGTGCCCGCAAACTTGAAATGGCGCCTAAATAAAGTTGTAATAAAAAAGAGACCCCAGAGTTTAGTAGGTGCATCTCCTATTCTGAGGCTTGTAGTTGAGTCAAATAGCACACTACGGCTGAAGATCGCTGAAAATGTCAGAATCCGGGGAATCAATATTAAATTGCATTTCTCTGGTCACATCTACCGTGTTTTGTGAACAATGAATAAAAAGTGAAGATCTGCCAAAAAAGTGAAATTTCTAAATTTCACCTCCACTTTGCTTTAATTCCTGTGAAACACCTAAAGAACAACAAACTTCCTAAATGCTGTTTTAAATACTTTAAGGGGTGTAGTTTCTTAGATTAAATCATTTATGGGGGTATCTAACATACAGGCCCCTCAAAAACACTTCAGAACTGTACTGGTCCCTAAAAATTATATATTGCAAATTTTCTTGAACATGTGAAAAATTACTACTACATTTCTAAGCCCCCTAATAAAAAAGAAACATATTTAAAAATGATGCCAACCTAAAGTAGACACATGGTAGATGCTAGTTATAAACTATTTTGAGTGGAATAACTATCTGTCTTACACGCACACATTTTTGAAGTTTGAAAATGGTAAATTTTTCAAATTTTTCACAATACTTTGATATTTTCACAAATAAACAAGGACTTTTTGGACCAAAATTTCTTACTAACGTAAAGCACAATGTGTCACGAGAAAACTGTATCTGAATCACATGGATAGGTAAACGTGTCAAAAAAATTATTCTCACATAAAGTGACACATGTCAGATTTAAAAAATTGGGCTTTGTCAGAGAGGCCAAAACTGGCTTCGGCGGTAAGGGGTCAATGTCTTATAGACGTTCAAGAAGGACTACTTGATTAAATCTGATGTAGGTGGTAAGGTTGGTTTAAGACAGACTTATTTGGTGTAACGGTCTGGTAGTGGATCCGCTGGACCACCGCAAGTGATGGTGGAAGCCCACGCCAGGGAGCGGAATCTAAGTAGGTCCCAGTATTCACCAGAGCCCGCCGCAAAGCGGGATGGACTTGCTGCGGCGGGAATCTACCAGGTCGCTTCCACTGGCGGGACTTGCTTGCGGTGGCGGCCAAGGGTAGACGAGGTACAGAATCGGCAATCAGGCTCGTAGTCGGGGACAGGCAGGAAGGTCTGGGCAGGCGGCAGAGATTCGTGGTCAGTAAACGTAAGCAAGCGGGTTCGGTACACGGTAGACAAGACAAGACTTTCAGGAACGCTTTCTCGATAGGCATGAGCACTAAAGATCCGGCAAGGCTGCCAGGAAGAGGCCGGACTTAAATAGGAGCAGTGCCCGGCAATGGCCAATTACTAGAGCACTGTCCCTTTAAATTTCACACTGCCGGCGCGCCGAGGGACTGAGACGGAAGGGACAGGAGCGTGGCCGAGTAAGTGACTAATAGAATGGGCAGAGGGGTGAGCGGACCCCGGACCCGAGGTGCCGGATGGGGCGCCGCTCGGAGTCGGGGCACGGATGCACCCGCGACCCGGGACGAGGGTCGCAGGGGCATCCGTGACAGTAACCACCTCCCTTGGGCCCCCCCTTCTTTTTAGAGTGGAGGAATTTCTGAATAACGCTGCAGTCCAGGATATTCTCCTCCGGCTCCCAAGACCTGTCTTCGGGGCCAAATCCCTTCCAGTCCACAAGAAAGAAACGTTTCCCTCTAGTCCTTCTCATACCAAGGATTTCCTTGATCACGAAGACATTAGAGGCATCAGCCACAGACGAAGGAGGGACTGTCTTCTGCGAGAAGCGATTCAGGACCAGGGGCTTTAGTAGTGAGACATGGAATGAGTTGGGAATTTGCATGGTAGGAGGGAGCCGTAGTTTGTAGGAGACCGGGTTAATGCGAGTTAGAACCTCAAAGGGTCCCAGGAAGCGGGGTCCCAGTTTGTAGGAAGGCATCTTGAGGCAGACATATTTGGCCGACAGCCACACCTTGTCACCAGGGGAGAAGACAGGAGGAGGACTTCTTATTTCATCAGATTGAGCCTTCGTGCGCTCGGAAGCACGGAGCAGAGACTAGCGGGTCTGGGACCAGATGGTCTTCATGTCCTGGACCAGTGCTTCCGCCGCCGGAACCTCGGATAGAGATGCCAGAGGGAGAGGTGGGTGGGGTTGCAGACCGTAAACGATGTAGAAGGGAGAAGCCCCCGCAGACTCCGAGTCTAGGGAATTGTAAGAAAATTCCGCCCACGGCAGCAAGTTGGACTAGTCATCTTGGCGTGCAGTAACGAAGTGGCGTAGATAACACCCCAACACCTGGATGACCCTCTCCACCTGGCCATTCGTCTGAGGGGGGTAAGCAGAAGAGAAGTCGAGCTTCACCTGGAGTTGGGAACACAGAGCCCGCCAAAACTTGGAAACAAACTGAACCCACCGATCCGAGACGATTTGCTGAGGGAGCCCGTGCAGACGAAAGACATGTTGAAAAAATAGCTCAGCCAGGCGAGGGGCAGACAGCAGGCCAGGCAACAGGACAAAATGCGCCATCTTGGAAAACCGATCTGTGATCACTCAGACAATGGTGTTGCCAGCCGAAGGAGGGAGATCGGTTACAAAATCCATCGCTATGTGGGACCATGGCTCAGTAGGGATGGGCAGTGGATGTAGTAGGCCTGCCGGCTTGTGACGGGGCGTCTTGTTGAGGGCAAAGGCATTACAAGACTCAATGAAGTCCTTGACATCTTTAACGAGGTTTGGCCAGCAATATAACCGGGATATCAGGAGGAGTGTTTTTCGGGCGCCGGGGTGACCGGCCACCAAAGAGCAATGTCCCCATTTCAATATACATCTGCGGAGAGCAGGGCTTACGTAAGTCTTCCCTGGGGGAACCTTCCGGATGTCAACTGGAGCAGCCGAGATAAGACGTTCTGGGGGAATTATGTGCTCAGGAGTAGTTTCTTCACCCACCACGTCGGAGACACGAGAGAGAGCGTCGGCTTTCACGTTCTTTTCCGCGGGCCGGAAGTGGATCTGGAAGTCGAACCGAGAGAAAAAGAGCGACCACCTAGCCTGGCGTGGGTTAAGTCGCTGAGCCATCTGGAGGTACTGGAGGTTTTTGTGATCCGAATAGATGCGGATGTGATGGCGAGCACCTTCCAGCAGATAATGCCATTCCTCCAAAGCCAGCTTGATGGCTAGTAGCTCCCGGTCGCCAATCGTGTAGTTCCTCTCTGCTGGTGAGAACGTCTTGGAAAAGAAGCCACACGTCACTGTCTTGCCCGTGGGCCCTTTTTGCGTGAGAACTGCTCCGACCCCCACAGATGAGGCATCCACTTCCAGCGTGAAGGGTTTCGTGGGGTCCGGCCGCGATAGGATAGATGCTGTGGCAAAGGCAGACTTGAGCTTAGAGAATGCCTCCTCAGCTTCGGAGGGCCAGCTACGAGGGTTAGCGTGTTTCTTTGTAAGCGCCACTATAGGAGCTACTAGCGTTGAAAAGTGAGGAATAAATTGACAATAGTAGTTGCAGAACCCCAGGAAACGCTGTATGGCTCGCAGGCCGACTGGGCGTGGCCACTTCAACACGGCCGACATTTTCGCTGGATCCATCCATAGGCCTTGGTCAGAGATGATATATCCCAGAAACGGAAGACTGGTTTGGTGGAACAGGCACTTCCCCAGCTTGGCATACAGGTGGTTGTCACGTAGACACCTCAACACCTGACGAACATGGCTGCGGTGGGACTCGAGGTCAGGAGAGTACACCAATATATCGTCCAGGTAGACCACTACACAGGTGTAGAGGAGGTCTCTGAAGATGTCGTCCACGAGCTCCTGGAAGACGGCAGGCGCATTACATAGTCCAAAGGGCATCACCAGGTACTCAAAGTGCCCGTCCCTGGTGTTAAAAGCTGTCTTCCATTCATCGTCCTTGCGGATTCGGACCAAATTATAGGCCCCCCTCAAATCCAGCTTGGAGAAGATCCTTGCGCCCCGCAGGCGGGCAACTTGCTCCGTGATCAACGTTAGAGGGTACCGGTTTTTCACTGTGATCTTGTTCAGACCCCAGTAGTTGATGCAGGGCCGTAAGGAACCGTCCTTCTTTTCTACGAAGAAGAACCCCGCTCCTGCAGGAGAAGAAGACTTTCGTATAAACCCCTTCTGGAGATTCTCCTGGACATACTCCAAGATGGCTTGTGTCTCTTGTGACTCTGCCCTGAGGAGGACTGGTACCAGGCAGTAAGTCAATCGGGCAGTCGTATGGACGATGAGGAGGGAGACTCTCGGCTTGTGTCTCAGAGAACACGTCAGCGTACTCCAGATATTCAGGCGGTAGGCCGGGAAGCGGCTCACGAAGGGTCGAGCGGGAGCAGGAAAGCAACGGGCGAGGTGCCACCAAACAACGCCCCCGACAGTTGGGTCCCCAACGAGTTACTTTTCCAGACGTCCAGTCCAGCATAGGAGAGTGGAGCCGCAGCCATGGAAGCCCGAGGAGGACCGCCAACGTGGAACGAAGCAACACGTAGAAGGAGATCTCTTCCTTATATAGCGCACCCACGTGGAGGGACAGTGGTTTGGTGACAAACTGGATGGTGTCGCTAAGCAGTTCCCCGCTGACTGAAGAGATAACAAGCGGTTTCTCCAGGCGGACCACCGGAAGACGATACTGCCTCACCAGAGACTGATGGATAAAGTTCCCGGCTGAGCCCGAATCCAGAAATGCAGGGACTTGGAACGAGAATCCAGCTTCAGTCACGACCTGCACTGGCATCAACAGGCGTGGAGAGGAGGAGTTTGCACCTAGGAATGCCTCCCCCGCAAAACCTAGGTGCGGAAGTTTCCTGCATGCTTGGGACGCTTGGGACAACTTCTCCGGTAATGCCCTGGGCTGCCACAGTAGAGGCATAAGTTCCCTTTCTGACGCTGGGCCAACTCTTGCTCTGTGAGATGAGCCCAATCAATCTGTATGGGCTCCTTGGGCGTTGGCGACTGCGGCGCAGGTGGCCTCTGGAACACTGGTGACAGGCGAGGAAACCGGCGAGGTTGGGGTAACTGACGCTCTTGCCGAAGTTCCTCTTCCCGTTCAATGAAGCGCAAATCAATGCGGGTGGCCAAACGGATCAAGTCACTGAGGGAAGATGGAATGTCTCTTGCGTCCAATACGTCTTTAACTCGGCTTGAGAGCCCTTTCTTGAAGGTGGCGCATAGAGCGGCCTCATTCCATGACAGTTCTCAGGCTAAGGTGCGGAATTGCACCGCGTAGTCTCCCACGGACAAATCCCCCTGGCATAGGTTTAGGAGGGCTGTCTCGGCGGAAGATGCACGAGCTGGTTCCTCGAACACACTGCGGAACCCACTGAGGAACGACTGTAGGTCTGCCGTTCCTGTCCCACAGAGGGGTAGCCCATGCCAGGGCCTTCCCGAAGAGTAGGCTGACCACGAAGGCCACCTTGGCTCTTTCCGAAGGGAACTGGCCAGCCATAAGTTCCACATAAAGGGAGCACTGGGTGATGAAGCCCCTGCAGGCCTTGGGATCCCCGTCAAACTTAGTTGGCATGGACAACCGGAGTTTGGGGCCGACTGGAGCGACGGCCACGGGAGGAACCACTGCAGCCGACTTCTGCTGCTGAGTGGCGATGAACTGCTGCACCATAGAGGAGAGCTGCTCGAGCTGATGCGCTTGCTGCGCGATCTGCTTCGATTGCTTGACCACAACAGTGGTGATGCTGGCGACGCTCGGTAAAGACACCTTGGCGGGATCCATGGCTGGATCTTACTGTAACGGTCTGGTAGTGGATCCGCTGGACCACCGCAAGCGATGGTGGAAGTCCACACCAGGGAGCGGAATCTAAGTAGGTCCCTGTATTCACCAGAGCCCGCCGAAAAGCGGGATGGACTTGCTGCGGCGGGAATCTACCAGGTTGCTTCCACTGGCGGGACTTGCTTGCGGTGGCGGACAAGGGTAGGCGAGGTACAGAAGCGGCAATCAGGCTCGTAGTCGGGGACAGGCAGGAAGGTCTGGGCAGGCAGCAGAGATTCGTGGTCAGTAAACGTAAGCAAGCGGGTTCGGTACACGGTAGACAAGACAAGACTTTCAGGAACGCTTTCTCGATAGGCATGAGCTCTAAAGATCCGGCAAGGCTGCCAGGAAGAGGCCGGACTTAAATTGGAGCAGTGCCCGGCAATGGCCAATTACCGGTGCACTGTCCCTTTAAATTTCACACTGCCGGCGCGCGCGTGCGCCGAGGGACTGAAACAGACGGGACAGGAGCGTGGCCGGGTAAGTGACGGGCAGAGGGATGAGCGGACCCCGGACCCGAGGTTCGGGACGTGGCGCCGCTCGGAGTCGGGGCACGGATGCTCCCGTGACCCGGGACGAGGGTCGCAGGGGTATCCGTGACATTTGGGTATGTCTAAAATGTTTTGGGCATGTTATTTTCCTTGCCTTTCTTGTTTAAATTGTTCTTTGATACATAAAGGTGACAAAAAAAAATAAAGTTTTTACTCACTCCGTCAAAAGACGATTTGCTATTGATATAGAATGGTTCAGAGAGTGAGGCATTTACCTTTCTAGAATATGGAAATAATAACCCGTATAACTTAAAGTTTACTTATGAATTCAACCAGAATAAAGTAATATTTTTGGATATCAATCTAGAGGGTTCTTCTGAGCAGGGTATTGTTATTTCTCCATATAGGAAGCCTATTACAATGAATTCTATTTCAGCTGCTACATCCTGCCATCCACGACATATTAATGTTCCAGTAGGAGAACTTATTAGATATAAAAGAAATAGCTCCAGTGAGGAAATTTTCCTTAAATTAAAAACAGCTGTCTATAACGAACGACCAGTGAGGGGACTCTCGGATAAAATATTGGATGAGGCTGTTAAAAAAGTATCCACTATACCCAGGGAAAAATTAAGTAGAAATGAGAAAAACATCATCTAGACCAGAATAAAATAACATTTATGACACAATATAGTCCACAGTACCACTCTGTCTGAGGTATTACGCTATAACTAATTAGTGTGACGACACTGTGGAATTTGGAACGAGTAAGGTGTGTAACTCGTTGGGCAGTGAAAAAATTATCTCTAAAGTGCAATAGAAATTGTAGAGGAAAGAGCAGGAAGTTAGAAACAGTTGGAAACTTGAAATGGTGAAAGTTGGACATTTGAAAGTAGTAAAATGATGGAAAGTCTTCGTGTGAGGTTTTAGGTGTCACCTGTATAAAATGGGTTTAATGAAGGTATTATGCCATGTGAGATGAGAATGCAGTGAAAAAGGTTATTTCCATCCATTCCTGTGACTTCTGGGATCTATTGTGCGACAACAGCAGCAGCAGCAGCTTTGATTTCAGAAGGGGGGGGGGAAGGGCCCCAGCTCCAGATGCTGAGAGCCCATTGTGTGTTTTTTCGTTGATTACTGACTTTCTGTGTTTAACATTGATGAATCTTGAGTTTGTGTGTAATTGATATGTTTTGTCTTTAAGGTAAATTCTGCAGATGAGGGTTTTGGTATATACAAGATAATTCTATATTCATTGTATGCTTTTGTTGTAAATATAGAATATAAGTTATATCTAGTGTATAAGTTATAAAGGATATCCTCTTAAATTTGGTTAAAGTAAAAATAAGTCCATGTGGCAAATTAAAGAGCTCATTTAATATAAGCAAATAAATTGGGGATTGTGCACAAAAGTTGTCAAAATGTGGAAATATTTCTATGTTTTATCCACTTTTATATTACCATGAATGTTACTTACTATTTTTTTCCCAAATGTTTCTTTTAGGTGGGAGGGAAGAGCAAAATTAAATATTAACCTTTATGTTCTCTTGTGGAATGAAGAGGATGAATTTTTACTAATTTTTTTAAAATTGATTTGAAGTAAAAGACTCTTAAAATCTAGGGGATATTTTGATTTTGATTTATTTTCCATGGTTTTTCTTTTTGTGGCATTGTTTTTGTTTTTGTTTTATTTTCCTTCATTTTTTATTTTTTTTTTAGTCTAATGTTTTTGTGTTGTATGTGTGGAAATGTATGAAGGATCCTTTGTTTCTTTGTTAGTTTTATGTTAATTTGTGGTTAGTTCTTTGTGTCTGGCTAACTCTTTGTTTGTCTGTCCTGTTATATGTAAAGCCATGTAGTACATGATGTGTACAGCTTGGGGGAGCTTTTTACAAACTGATGGTAAGATAGAGAGGTACAAGTTGCCAGACTCAGGGGGCGGGCCAGGGGAAGGCCAATAGTTGTAGATTTCCAGAAACGGGCTCAAGTTTGTGAAATGGTCAGCTTTTTGGGACTAGCAGGTTACTGTACAGAAAGGGTTCAGTTAGGGCTTCTCTTCCTTATGTATTTTTGTTGTAGGATGTATTACAAATATCTTAACATATAACCTGAGATGCTTACTTTCTTAAACTAACCAATAAGATATAAGCAGTTCTGTCCTCAGTGTTGTAACAGTGGACATCACCTGACTTACGGACAGTAGTGTACATGGATGACTAATCTGGCCCGGGTGACAGGGGGGAAAATTTTTTTTGAGGCTCCCACTATCCTGTTTTGTTTTTTTTCTTTTAGCTGATGGGGGGGCCTGAGTCTAAATTGGACAAGTTCCCAGTTTTTTAGAAAAGGTTTTCCCTTCTAGGACATGCTTGTAAATTTGGGTTGCCGGGAAACTAAACCCCGAAAACCCCGAAAAAGACCCTTCCCGGACCGGGATTTTGGGGGGTCTAGACAATTTGGGGAATTTTCCGGGGTTTTTGATATGATATTGTAATAAAATTTTAATATGATCAATTTGGCTTGCTTATACAGCTTCTTAGGGAGTGTTTGGCTACGGGCCCAAATTTGAGCTGATAAAAGTGGCATTTTAAAAAATTCCAAGCTCTAAAGTTGTTAATTTCCTCTGCACTTGCCGGGGGCACATTTGATATGAAAAGGGTTTTCCGGGGCTTTTACTGCATGAGATGGCTTTTTCATCCCACGGTAGTCCTTTACGTACATGGTAACAGCAAAAAACCATTTGCTTTTGCCCCGCTAGATTAAATCCGTGGGGCCAAAAAGGAAAACCCTTATGTGTCCCCAAAGTCACTGTATAAAGTATTTTATACTTTAAAGGGTCTCAGGGTTTTTTACGGGTTTACCCTGTAACATTCATACCTGAAATGATGTACGGGTTTATTTCAGGGGTTGCGGGCTAGGGTTATCTCTATGGCCTGTTAGCTAGGGCTGCGGTGTTACTGATGTCCAAGGGGTTTCACTGACGGGGGTTTAAAAACCTTGAATCTACCCTCGGGTTCCCCTTTGAATTAAAACCCAAAAGGGGGGAAAAAGAATAAAAAGTAGATGGGAAAAAGATGGGGAAAAATGCTTTTTAGGGTTTCCTAAGGGCCCCAAGAAAAACAAAAAGGGTTTTTCCCCAATGTGAAGGTCTTTCAAATCACTATTTCTAACCTTTGAGTTTTTTATTGAAGGAAACCGGGTTTGGGGGGGAATACCAGGTTACATTGGAAATAGGGGTGGTCACCAACATAAGGTAATAAAAGTTTAAACGCTTCCACCTCATTTGCCGGGGGGGGTTGAGGCACTCCGAGGTTTGGGACAGGGGCCCGGGGAAAGGACTACAAACCCATAAACGGGATCATGTCTTACATTTTGGAATGGGCCCATGATTAGGGGCCCCCTTATGGAAAACCTGGGCATCTTAACAAAAAATAAAAAACCTCAAGAATGCAAATGTTTTGGGAGACCTAATGAAACCCCTTTTGTTGTTTAGAGTTTGGGAAAAATTAAAGGGGTAAAGGGACACTTTAAAAATTTTTGGACACCCCTGAAGAAAGGGGAAATTTAAAAGAGACAAAGTGTCAAAACGGGCCCTGCGCCCCAAACCCTTTGGGTTTAAAGGAAATTTTTCTGACATTTACGGGGCCTTTGGTCCACCATAGACCCTTTTACCCTGATTCCTTAGGCCCCTTTCTAATTCTCCGCTAAGAAGGTCAAAAAGGGGGGGTGGGGGGGAAAACGGGTTTTTGTTAAAGGGAGGGGGCCTGTGGAGTTTTTGAAAATTTAAGCTTCCCTCCCATGGGCCCTTTTCCCCCCAAAGGGGGGCCAAAGCGCCTATGGGATGCCCCACCAGCCCAAAAACCCGCCTTTTATATGTTTGCTATTTTTAAAAAAAAAAAAAAGTATTTGGTTGCTCTTGGCTTCGTACGGTGCAGCCCTTGTGATATGGTAAAAACCCACAAAAATTGGGTATAGTAAAAAAAGGCCCCCCGGAAATCCTTTCCTCAAACCGCTTTTGTCCTTTCCAAGGAGTGAAATTTTCCTTTTTTTTGGGTTTTTGATCTTTTTTTCCGGGTTGGCCGAAGCCCCCCCAATACAGAAACCCGCAGAAAAGGTCCCCAAAAAGTCAATTAAGGTTGGTTTGTTTTTGGGCTACCGAAGCAATTAGAGAGTGATCGGGGAAACACATTTAAAACAGGGGGAAGTAATGAAAAAAGGAAAAGTGTTGGGTATAGAAGGGGTCCTTTCATGCCCTTATTATGTTCAAAGAAATTGGAGGGGTAAAAAAGGTAAAAATGAAAGAAACATGGAAGCTAGGGTTTTAGGGGTTTTTGGCCTTGGCTTTGTTTTCATTTCTTTTTTGTACCCCTTTAAAGGGAAAAATTAAAACTGTCCCCCCCTTTTGGAGCTTAGTTGGTTTCCCCCAAGACGGAAATTTTTTTTTCCCACAGGTTTTACTCATAAAGCAAAAACAGTTTTTAAACAGGATATGTAGGACCCCCGGCAAAAAAACACCTTAAAAGCAGTACTTTAAACAAGTTTTTGATTCTATTCCCAGAAATGAGAAGGAAATGAGTAGCCCCCAAAACCCTTGAACTGGGTGTTTGGGGGTTGGCCCTTTGAAAGCACTTTTGAGGGGGAGTATGAGCCTTTTTGTTATGCCCTTGTCCCTTTCGGGGGTTTGGGTTGACAACTGAGACTTTGGGGAAACTAGAGAAAAAAGAACAATGGGCCCCAAAACGGGCATACGAGGAGAAAAACCCTTTCCCCGGGTGTTTGGGAAAGATGAAAAAAGCTGAAAAAGTTCCTGAAACCCCTTTAAAACTATCATGATTATTGTTGAATTGTAAAAAAACCCGAAAGTGTGGGGGCTTTGCCTTATCTAGAATTCCGTGCCTGGGGGGAAAACTGTCAAAAAATTTTTGTTTTGCAAACCCCCTAGAAAGTAAAATTTCCCAAATTTTCCCAAAATTGGACTAAAAAATTGAAATAAATGGAGGCCCTCTTACCCTTTTCGGGATGGCCCACATTCAATGTTTTTTTTTTTTTAAAACCTCAAAACACTTACAGATGAGGGTCGGAGTGAAGTAAAAATTATGGGGTGGTTGGGAATTTAAGAGTTCCATTTCCCTCAGAAAAAGTTAAAAAAATTTATGAGCCCCTGAATTGAGTTTTTAATAAAAAAGGGCCTCCATTTGTGATAAGGGTTTGGGGTTTTTGGTTTGGGTGTAGGTTTCTATTGTTTGTAGGGGTGCTCAAAAGTTTAAAAAGGGAAAAGAAAGAGTAAATTTTTCCCCTTTTAAAAGTTTGTGATGAGTGTTCTGAAATTTGGAAATGGGACTCTTAGTAATCAGGTCCTCAAGAAAATGGTGATTAAAATTCGAATGTAGATTTTTGGGAAAACAGTTAGGGATTGGGGATAGTAAAAGGAGGGTGGTGTTTTAGTAGAATTGTCCCTTTTTATTTGATTGTAATCTATTACATTGGTTCCCCCCCCCATTGAAAAATCTATAGAAGGGCGGATATTTTTTGTGCAATAAGTGGATTCTTCTTGGAGTAAAAGGAAAAATGCACTATAGGGTAGGGGTGTTTTCCCCTTTAACCCTTCTTAGTCCCTTTATAAAGGGTGTAGGGAAAAAAACAAGATTCCCAGGGATACACTGTTTAAAAGGGGGAGCAGGGTAGCAAAACCAGGGAAAAAAGGGGAAAACCTCAATTTTTTGTTTTCATGGGTATTTAAATTACTTGATTTTTAACTGATTTCCCGAGGAAATTTGCAAAATAAGGGGGAAAATTTAAAAAAAAAAAAATGTTTTTTTTTTTTCAAGACTAAGGGTTTTTGGTTGGTGAGAAAGCAAAACCAAGTGAAAAAGGACTCATGTTGGGGGGATATGTTGTCATTTTTTTAAAACTAGCAAAATTTGGGTTTTGAGGGCATAAATGGATGGGTTTATAGGGATTTTTACAGTGGTTATTACAAGGTGTAAATGCTCATAATTTAAAGTGTGGTATTTTAAAAGTTTAGTGCTCCCCCGTAGGTGGTGTTCGTAAACTAAAAAAAAGATAGTTATATCTTGTTGTGACTTGTGTGGGAAAATAATATTTTTCTTCAGGGCATAAGAGCCCTCAAAGTTAGATGGGGCTTAATATGTTAGATGTCTTTTTTTTCTGAGGAAACCGGGATGGGGGTAGGTAGGGAAAAAAAAAAGCATGTAACTTGGAAGTCTGGGGTGAGGTTTTGCTGCATGGGGAATTTTACTCAGAAAAACCTATTTAAAAGATGGAAACCCAAAAATTTTCTTTCTAAAAGGGGGGAAATTTTGAGGGTAATTTTTATAGTTTTTATTTGATATGATTTGTTTATACTTTTTTGTGTGCTTTTATAAAGTTTGAAACACTTTAGGGCTTTTGGGGGGTTGTTAATAGGGCAATTTCCCCCCCCCCTCCCCCAATAATTGGAAACTATGGGCCCTGGAGGGATAGCCCTTTGAATTAACCAAAAGGGTTTTTTTGTTTCAATAGGGCCAGTAAGGGGGTGGGTCCCCTATTTAAATGTAAAGCTTTTAAGGAACTAGTATGTTTTGAATTGAATTTGGGTAAAAGTATTTTTTACAGAGAAAGGGGGGTTTTTAAAAACCCTGAATTGCAGTGGGATGGGGCAGAATTCTTCAGCATATGCAATGAAAGATGTTATATGGTTTTGTGTCTCACCAAAGCTTGAATTGAAAAAAACCTGGATATTTTACCTTCAAATGATTCTTAATTTTTAAAAAAAACCCGGGTCAAACATCTAAAAAGCTTTATTAAGCTACGACAATTACGACTTTTTCTATTGTTGTGTTCCGTAAAATATACGCTGTTTTAACACGCTAAATTTTTGGCAGCACATTTCTTTTGCGCAAATTTTAAAACCAAGGGTTAACTGTATTTTTCCGGCCCGTTGTAACCCGTAAAATAAAAGTTGTTTTTTAACCCCCAAAAAAGAAAATTTTTGGGTGTTGCATAAATTCATATCCCAAGGTTAATTACGAGTTTTTCGTTGTTGTGTTCCATAAAATACCACGCCGGTTTTAAACACGCTACAAAGATGGTAATTTTTGGCAGCAACATTTTCTTTTTGCACCCTGCAATTTTACATCCAAGGGTTAAGTAAAGTATTTTTCTGCAGATGTACTCTGTATATAGAAACGTTGTTTTTCAACGACAAAGAAAGAAATTTTGGCTGTATCATAATTTCATATCCACATATGGTTAATTACTAGTGTTGATCGACGAATTATTATCGACAAGTTGAAATCGGCACAGTTTTTATGTTGATCGAAATTTTTAGATATGCGATTAATTTAGGATTTAAAAATCTTGTGCATCATCTATTAAATTATCGCGCCTTTTCGGCGCTTCCTGTCATTGTGGCGGCCAGCAAATCAGCTTTACAGAATAGAGAGGGTGAGATGTGTGTGCGACGTCATGAATGGGATGTTGTATGGTTGCGATGGGCTGGAATAAAATCACGATTGACCTCGTTTTACATAGAAATTTTTAAAAAAAAACCATAGGGGGGGGGCTGGCCCTTCATGTTCATGATCAGTGTCTCATCTCAGAGTCTCTAGCAGTAGGACGTGCGATCTCTGCTGTGTCAAACAGCTCAGGAGAAATTATTCTATTTCTTCACAGAGTAAAGCTCTACTGTTAGCTGTGCGATCCTTACAACTTAGTTAGATCAGAGATGGAGATTTTATTGTAGTTAGGTTGTGTTCTTTTAGGTGCATTACCACTGTAAAGTCATGGGGAGGAGCGGGGAGGGGGCCCCCGGCGGTGGAACATCTAGACATGCTCTATATAAGAATATGGGATAAGTTCACCAAGACTTTGTGTTAGAAATTGCACTGCAATAACTTTATTATTTTCAGTTTTCTATTGAATTATTTCTGGATAAGGCTGGGCTGCCTACTGTGGGGTGGATGGAGATGATTTGCGTAGGGGATTGTTGTGTGTGGGGTGGTCGAGGGGTCTTTTGGCTTTGACACTGATTGTTTGGTGTGGTTTGTTTGGTTCTAGATTAGGTTTTTTTTGATTTGCTTTTGTGTAGTGTTGAATTATGGTTTGGGTAAATGATATGGTGTTTTTCCTCCCTCAGATTGTGCCAAAAACCCTGTTGTTGTTGTTTGTGGGTTGGGGTAGCATAACCGGATGAACTGGTGGACTGGTGTTGAACTTTTTTTGATGTTTGTGTTCTTTTCTTGCTAGTTGTGGGTTGCTGTAGCCATGACTTTTTTTTTTGTGTGTGGTTGTGGCTGATCTGTGTTGAACTTATCATTAGGATACACATCCTTTTCTAGTAACTTGCAGGTTTCTTTGCTAGGTGCATAAAACTCCTCTTTTTATTATCAGTATACATTTCAGATAGGTGTTCTTTTTCAATTTTGCCCTTCAGTCTTTGTTGTTATAGGCCACCTTGCAGTTAAATTAGAATTCCAGCATATTTGTAGTCAGCACAAGTGATAGTGCCAAAAAACCTTTTATTTTTCGAATTCATTTCTGTACGTGTTTTTTCACTTTGGAGCTCTACAGGCTGTTGTTCATTGAGGCACTTGCACTTAATGTGAATTCAGCAATTTTGTAGTAACCAAGGTGAATGAAGGTTGCCAAAATACCTTTTATTATCGAATACATTTCAGATACGTTTTTTTTCACTTTGGTGCACTACAGCTTTGTTCAATTGAGGCACCTTGCACTATAATGTGAATACAGAATTTTTGTAGTAATCTCACAGGTGTATTGAAAGGTGCCAAAATAACCTTTATTATCGAATACAATTTCAGTACGGTGTTTTTTTCACTTTGGCGCAGGCCATCTTTGTTGATAGATTTACTTTTGCAGTTTAAATGTGGAATATCAGCATTTTTGTAGTCCCACGGGTGAATTGAAAAGGTGCCCAAAATACCTTGTATTATCCGAATCATTACAGATTTACGTGTTTTTTCACTCTATTGCGCCCTACAGCTTTGTTCTTCGGGCAACCTTGAACTTAAATGTGGAATCAGCAATTTTGTAGTCACCACAGGTGAATTGATAGGTGCCAAAAAAATACTTTTATTTTCATATCCGAATTTCATTTAACAGATACGTGTTTTTTCACTTTGGCACAACTAACAGCATTGTTCATTGGAGGCTCTTGCACTCCAAATGTGATTTACTGCAATTTTTGTGATTCACCACAGGTGAATTGAATAGGTGCAAACTACCTTTTATTATCCCGAATACATTTCAGATATGTGTTTTTATCACTTTGGCGCATGAAGCTTTGTTGATAGATCTATTTGCAGTTTAAATTGAATACTGCAATTTTGTTAGTCACCACAGGGAGTGAAATTGATATGTGCCAAAAAATTACTTATATTATCCGGAATACATTTACAGATATCCGTGTTTTTGCACTTTTGACCACAGTTCCCGATTTGTTGGATAGAGCCATTGCAGTTATATTTGAATCAGCAATTGTGTAGTTACCACAGGTGAATTGATAGGTGCCCAAAAAAATACCCTTTTATTATCCGAATACATTACAGATGACGGTTTGTTTCCTTTGGCGCACTCCAGCTTTGTTAAATTGAAGCACCTTGCACGTTAAATGTGATTACAGCAATTTTGTAGTCACCACAGGGAATTGAAAAGGTGCCAAAAATTCCTTTTTTTATCCACGAAACATTACAGATACGTGTTTTTTTTCACTTTTGCGCACCTACAGGCTTTGTTTCTTTGAGGCACCTTGACTTTTACACTTCAAATGTGAATACAGCAATTTTGTAGTCACACACAGGTGAATTGAAAGGTGCCAAAAAAATACCTTTTATTGTTTCCGAATACATTACAGATACGTGTTTTTTCACTTGGGCGCACTCAGCTTTGTTCATTGAGGGCACCTTGCACTTAATTTGAATACAGTCAATTTTGTGTCGAGGTCACCACAGGTTGAATTGAAAGATGCCAAAAATACCTTTTTATTTTCCGAATACATTTCATGATTACGTGTTTTTTTCACTTTGGCGCAGGCCAGCTTTGTTGATACTAGATTACTTTGAGTTATATTTGTATACAGCAATTTTGTTGTCAACACAGGTGAATTGATTAGGTGCCAAAAAATTACTTTTTTTATCCGAATTCATTACAAATAGTGTTTCTTTGAAATTCTTGCCAGTCACAGATGTGTTGTTAGAGCAACCCTTTGCAGTGTAATTTGATTCCAGCAAGTGTGTAGTTACCACGAGGTGAATTGATAGGTGCCAATAAAAGACTTTTTATATTATGCCGAATACATTACTCAGATACGTGTTTTTTCACTTTGGCGCACTTACAGCTTTGTTATCATTGAGCACCTTGCGCTTTAAATGTGATACAGCAATTTTGTAGTCTCAGCAGGTGAATTGAAAGGTGCAAAAATACCTTGTATTATCCGAATACTATTCAGATACGTTGTTTTTTCACTTTCGGCGAAGGCCAAGCTTTGTTGATAGTTCTATTTGCAGTTCAATGTGAATACAGCAATTTGTTTTGATTTGAGGATTTGAGAAATAGCTGTGATTTTTGCAGTCTTTATATAAGAGACTTCCAAAACTCTTCCATACCTTCTCAAATTTTTATATTTCTGAACATGGAGCGAAATATGGTTGGTGTAAGCGAGCTAAGAGGGGAGTAGGACATGGTGGTGAGGTACGCGAGAGGTGCTCCTTCCAGTGCTGGCGAAAAACACGCATGCCAGGGGATCGTCTGTTGCCTAGGACCGTCAGGCCTGTCATCGTGGTCAGGCCCTGTGAATCTCAGTAATCGAACAGCGTCGCCAATCTGTCCTTCTTGTGGTTAATGCATACCTGAATCAGCAGTCTTAACTAACTCGTCCTCCCAGTCCACGGCCATCTCAAATGTCGTCATCTGCATCATCTGAATCCAGTCCACTGAAGCAGCTCAAATGTCACTCGTGTACCATCCACTGTGGAATAATCCTTTTTCTGAAGAAGTTCTTTAATGTCAAAATGCGGTTGGGGTCAGGGAAGGCATGTGAAAAAGATCAGAGGCAAAGAGGGATGATTTTCTCTGCTCTGACGCCCAGTTACTGATTCACATCAAAGGAGGAGAGGAAGCGGGTCAATCGGCTAAATCCCGCCCCGCGGTCGGCAATCGCCTTGCTGTCCCTCATTG
The DNA here is from genome assembly GCA_025379985.1 of Phyllomedusa bahiana. Classification (NCBI taxonomy): domain Eukaryota; kingdom Metazoa; phylum Chordata; class Amphibia; order Anura; family Hylidae; genus Phyllomedusa; species Phyllomedusa bahiana. The sequence goes on from JAODAL010000994.1 coordinate 158,843, forward strand.
CTTGTAGCCCGCAGCTCCTGGATGCAGAAATGTCAGGAAGACGAAGTACCTGTGTGATGAATGTGATGACCAACATTGTTCAACGTGGGTCTTTTTCAGCAGAAATTTGCTTGCTGATGCGCTTCATCACTGGTCGAGGAGCAGGAAGACGATGGGGTTAGTGTCAGTAACCGGGGTTCCGGCCTCAAACAGGGAGAGGGCTGGCCGAAGAAGGTCCGCTTGATTCTGATTCCGCCAGCACACTCGGTCAGGCAAACCCGATCCTCGCTTATTGACGTCAAAAAGGTCCTGGGACCTCTCATAGCCTGGGCCTTCTTTGAGCAAGCCTTCATGATTCACCCAGCGATGTCGATATTGCCAGCTTTGCCGTATAAACGCAATATGTAGAGGCAAGAACCTTAGGTTGTCAAACCACCACCAACTTGTCTAGTAACATGCAGCGGTATGCATGAGTTGAAATGGAGGAAACACTTGGACAAAAAAAGGCCAGACCATCGCCGGGCCGCCAACCAATTGGCACATAACCCTCTGTATCCGCTCCTCCTCCTCCCTCCGCCACCCCCATGCGTTCCAGATGCCCATGTCTCTCAGTGGCATGATCAGGATCAGCTCTCCGCTTCAGCACTCACCGTCGCCACCCGAGTTCCACCAGCACACTCAGAGGACAAATACATACACCTTCTACTTCCGCACATAGTTTGAAGACCTGCATGCCGTACAGCGTCCAGTCTAGCTGCCAGCCTTCTGCTATTCCAGGTTTCGGGAGCATGAAAGAAACACTTTACACCCAAACCATACCAAAGCCAAAAGCATGAATTGTCGGCATTGCCAGGCTTTTGGCCTCGGAAATGTTTGCCTTTATCGTTCTGTGGACACATGTTGGGTTCGCAATTTGTCATGGCCCTTGCATTGCCCAATACCAGATGGCGAGCCGAGCATGCATTTCTTTGCCAGAAAAGCCAATGCCCTGCCCTGGCCAGCCATGTGTCATCTAATAAAATTCTCAAAGCACGTGTCTGCTTCTGTGGCCGGAAAAGTCCTTTGACACACCGACACATGGACTGTAAGCACGGCCCGAAGGGCCACTTATATCTCTGTGACAGCTCACTGGCTGAGCTGGGTTGGATGTACTCTGCGGGTTGACGGTGCTCCTCAGGCTATGCGCACCGCTCTTCAAATACCGCAGGGACTGGTGCAGGGTTCTTTTCCCCCAAGCGTCCTCTGTTGGCATCACGTGCCATAGTACAAACCAGGCCGTGTTGAAATTAATTCCTGTCTTGGAGACCGTCCACAACAAGGTCAGAGCTTGTGCCAGGGAAGGTGGTGGGCGATAAGGGCGAAATCTGCTGGCACTTTTTAACTGGGTACTATGGGCAGGTTTTGGGGCTCATGCTGTGGACCAAGGACAGGTATAATAAATGTCCAGTGAAAACTCAAAATGGTGGCTGAAAGACTCCTTTTTCGGCAATTTTTTAATCTAGGGGTCATGCAAGGTTTGGGGAGCATGCTGTGGCCTGGACAGGTTGTATAGTCAATGTCCAGTGAAACTAAATGGTGGTTGAAAGATCCTTTTTCCGGCACTTTTTTAATCTGGGGGTAATTGCATGTTTGGTGGGCTCATGCTGTGGGCCCAGGGGACAGGTATAGTCTTTGTCCTGTGAAACTAAAATGGTGGTTGAAAGACTACTTTTTCGGCACTTTATTAATCTGGGGTCATGCAGTTTGGGGTCATTGCTGTGGGCAAGGACAGGGATAGTCTATGTCCACGTGAAAAAATAAAAATGGTGTTTCAAAGACTCATTTTCGGCACTTTTTAATCTTGGGGTCATTCAGGTTTGGGGCTATGCTCGATGGCCAAAGGACAGGGTATAGTCTATGTCAGTGAAACTAAAATGGTGAGTGAAAGATAGCTTTTTCCGGACACTTTTTTATCTGGGGTCATGCAGGTTTTGGTGCTCATTGCTGTGGCAACAAGACAGGGATTGTCTATGTCTGTGAAACTATATGGTGGTTTGAAAGACTCCTTTTTCCGGCACTTTTTAATCTGGCGGGTGTCATGCAGGTTTGGCTATTGCTGTGGCCCAGGAACAGGTATAGTCAATGTCCCAAGTGGGAAACTAAAAATGGTGGTTGAAAGACTCCTTTTTCGGACTTTTTATCTGGGGTCCTGCAGCGTTTGGGGGGTTCATGCTGTGCGCCCAGGATAGGTTAGTCTATGTCCAGTGAATCTAAAAAATGGTGGTTGTGAAGGGATCCTTTTTCCGGCACTTTTTAATCTGGGGTCTATGAAGTTGGTTTGGGGCTCATACTGTGCCCAGGACAGGTATAAGTAACACAGTTCATAAAGATTATAGGCTCACCTTCAGCTCTTCTGGCTTCTTCATAGTGCAAAAAAATCCCTTGTAGAGTACTCACGATGCCTGGCACGGACGTGCCTGCCAGCTAACAGCAGAACTACGGCTTTGAGTGAATACACCTGCTCTCGCTTACGACTCCGCCGAGCTCGGTCTAGCAGGACAATCACATTGATCCGGCACAATGGCTTCATGTGAGGGATACTTTCTTATGAATATAAACGTGAAGCGGTACAAACATGTAGACTAGCTGGCACTTAGCCAACGCGTTTCGGGCCACTCGTGCCCATGTTCACGACAAATTAAAAATGTGTGACATACACCACATTTAAAAACAAGTGCCACCAATTTACACAACTTGCATAATTGTGACATGCAAAAGACGTTCTTAACCACAAAATCACAGAGCAGATTTCACGTAACTGAGGTTTACCATACTAACCTTTCAAATATATATACAAAACAGGTCATTTTTGTATTTTAATCCCTATTGGTGCTCTCGTGTTTAGTTTGCAGGATCCAATATGCTCCATTTGATCGTAGTTTGCTTTCCCATTTGCCTCCCCGATAAGGTTTTTTTAACTGTGTCTATTGCCATAAAACCTAAAAACTCATAATGTTGCCCCCATGGGCTTCTAAAAAATGCTTAGCGCACCTGACGTCTGTCCTATGTTTTCTTTTGGATACTATACATGATGTTACCCCTTTCTTGTCCTTTAATTTTCGGATAGTGCTACCTACATATTTTTACAACATATTGTACATTCAATGATGTAAACTGAATGGTGGCTCTCACCAATTCAAAAACTGTTTTATATGATAATTTTTCGTTTAGGTGCTCGCTTAATACTTAAAAAAACAATATTCAAATTCTCCACCCGCATTTTACTACAACTAATAGGGGCCCCACATGGGAGCCACCCTTCATCCCCTTCCCTGGTCAATTGCCTTTGGCATGGTGGGTGCACCATGCAATATACAGCAGGGATTAATCCTCTTCATGGATTGTATCCTTTGGTCTAATGGGAGCTTATCGACGACTCCTCTTTAAATATGGGGTCGCGTTTGTAGCGCTCATACAACCATTTATGGAATATATTAATTCCAATGAATTGAACCTCTATTTCACTAGTATCTGGAATAAGGACAGTTTGCCTTTTCTGGATATTCTCCTTAGGAGCAATAAACAAATGGGAAGTGTTGTTACCACCCAATACCGTAAACCGGGGGCGGGTAACACTATCCTTAGGGCAAATAGTTGTCACTCACCCAAAACTATAGATGCTATCCCCTATGGAGAATATCTGAGAGCAAAACGAACATGTACTCTGGAGGCAGATTATCAACAGGTTGAAAAACAAATAGACCAAAGATTGCTTCAAAGAGGATATTCCATGAAAAACCTAATAATGGCGAAAAATAAAGTAAAATCTAAATCACAGTCCCATCTTTTGAATTATGCCCCAATAAAGAAAAAAGAAAAATCTAATGTAGGGCAAAAGCAAATATTCACTACATAAATATAAAAATTTCCAAGAAATAAAAACTTTGTTCTACAAAAATGTAGGTATCTTACAGCAAGATCCGATTTTGTCTGAGATTTTAGATAAAGGCATTGGATGTGTCCCTAAAAGAGGAAAAACGGTGGGCAATACCATATCACCTAGCGGTCTTGTACAAAATGATGTACACACAACATGGCTCTCATTAAAAGGGTTCTTTGCATGTGGAGGTGCACGGTGTAATTTATGCAATATAGCTAAAAAAACAAAAGAATTTAGCGATGCACTTGAAACGAAAAATTATCATATAAAACAGTTTTTGAATTGTGAGAGCCACCATGCTGTGTACATCATTGAATGTACAATATGTTGTAAAAAATATGTAGGTAGCACTATCCGAAAATTAAAGACAAGAATAGGGGAACATCTGCATAGTATCAAAAGAAACATAGGACAGACGTCAGGTGCGGCTAAGCATTTTTTAGAAGCCCATGGGGGCAACATTATGAGTTTTAGGTTTTATGCAATAGAAACTGTTAAAAAACCTTATCGGGGAGGCAATTGGGAAAGCAAACTACGTCAAAGGGAAGCATATTGGATCCTGCAACTAAACACGAGAGCACCAATAGGGTTAAATTACAAAAATGACCTGTTGTATATATATTGAAGGTTAGTATGGTAAACCTCAAGTTACGTGAAATCTGCTCTGTGATTGGTTATGACGTCAGTTTGCACGTCACAATTATGCAAGTTGTGTAATTGGTTGGCACTTGTTTTTAAATGGTGTATGTCACATTTTTAATTTGTCGTGAACAAGGGCACGAGTGGCCCGAAACGCGTTGGCTAAGTGCCAGCTAGTCTACATGTTTGTACCGCTGCACGTTTATTCATAATAAAGTATCCTCACTTGAAGCCATTGTGCCGGATCGATGTGTTTTCCTGCTTAGCCGGAGCTCGGCGGAGCGTAGCGGAGAGCAGGTGTATTCACTCAAAGCCGTCAGGACAGGTATAGTCTATGTCCAGTGAAACTAAAATGGTGGTTCAAAGACTCCTTTTCCGTCACTTTTTAAATCTGGGGTCATGCAGGTTTGGGGCTCATGCTGTGGCCCAGGACAGGTATAGTCAATGTCCAGTGAAACTAAAATGGTGGTTGAAAAACTCCTTTTTCCGGCACTTTTTAATCTGGGGTCATGCAGGTTTGGGGCTCATGCTGTGGCCCAGGACTGGTATAGTCAATGTCCAGTGAAACTAAAATGGTGGTTGAAAGACTCCTTTTTCCGGCACTTTTTAATCTGGGGTCATGCAGGTTTGGGGCTCATGCTGTGGCCCAGGACAGGGATATTCAATGTCCAGTTCAAGTAAAATGATGGTTCAAATCATACTGCCTTCTGGCACTTTTTAATTTGTGGGTCATGCAGGTTTAAGGCTCATGCTGTGGTGCAAGACAGGGATAGTGAATGGTCTGTGAGTGTTGTAGATAGAACCACAAAAGGGCTCTAATTTCCAGTAGGGGAACAAATCATTATATTAGTTAGCACGTGCCAGAGAGAAATCACAGTCTGACACTTTCTCAGACAAAGAGATCTGCTAAGTTTTATTACACATACTCAAGTTTTTAACAGGTCGGGGGTGTACACATTCCTTAAGCAACATAAACCCTCTTGATTGGCTCTTCTTATCTACAGTTTAAATGACCCTCCTCTCTCTTTGTTAGAGAGAAGAAAAACATCTAAGATGGGCAGCCATCTTGGCATATCTAGGTGTGTCTGAACACATAAGACATATTGTGAGTGTAATAGACATTATACATAATACATTCTATAACAGTTATCCTTTACAAGCAGATCATATCTGCGGCCATTTGTTAACACATTAAAGAGTGTATGGTTATACTGGCAGCTTTTACGTGCAATATATAAAGACGTGAGGTATTATACTGATTAATACATTAAAATAGAGACACAAAGGATCACACATATATAACCTTTGTTCCCAACCACAACACAAGACAGGGATAGTGAATGGTCTGTGATTTTTTTCTGTGGCTTTTATAACCTAAGTGTGTTGCCTAAGATGTAGCATGTATCCATTTGACTGTTGTGGATGTTAATTCCAGCTTCTCCAGCCCTGTTTGGGTGTAAGAATGAAGGTGTTGTTGCTCTCCCATAGACTTTAATGGTCATCGGCGATCATCTATCATCGACCATCAAATATCTTGTCGATGATGGTCGACTATCGACCATCGACCGATGTCGATGGTCAACGTAATCGCTTAACACTAATCACTATTAATTACGAGTTTTTCTGTTGTTGTGTTCTGTAAAATACACGCCATTTTAACACGCTACAAAGCTGGTAATTGTTGGCAGCACATTTCTTTTGCGCAATTTACATCCAAGGGTTAACTAAGTATTTTTCTGAAGTTGTACTCAGTAAAAGAAACGTTTTTCAACGCCAAAGAAGAAATTTTGGCTGTAGCATAATTCATATCCGAAGGTTAATTAAGCCTGTTTGTGCTTTTATATTCAGTAAAATACAGTGTTTTTAAACGGCACATTTTTCCTGGCCATTTGTGGGCGCAGTTTATATCCAAGGGTTAACCAAGCTTGTTAGTGGGTTCATTTGGAGTCAAATACAGGGTGTGTATTTATCATATACAGATATCTTCATTAAACAGAGTCTGTACATTTTAGAACAAACAGTATGTCAGACAGAGAGGTGGCAGGCTCTTCCCATGCGAGTGGCAGTGGCACAAACATTCTTGGAGCAGGCACAGGTCACAGCAAAGCACGTCGCAGCAGGGGGTCACTCGGTGAGGCCAGTACTGCCGGTGTCATCTAGCAGCCGTGTATTGTTCAGCAACACAAGGGTTCTTGATTGGTTGACTAGGTCATCCATTTCCTCCCAGATGACATCTGACAACTCCAGCCAAGATTCGGTGGGAATGTCAGACACAACCCTTAGTTGACATGGCCCGGGAGCGGGTCAGCGGCCCTCACCTGTCCTCAACCCGCCTCTGTCCCATCCGGTTCCCTCAGCCAGAGATCTACTATGTGGTCTGGGCTCAGCGCCACTATACAGCGAGGATGAACAATTTGAGGAGGGCAGTCAGCAGCTACTTGGCAGCGAAGAAATGGGGCCAATATCCCCTGCTTCTTGCAGTAGGCGGCAAAGTATAGATGTGGAGAGTGGCATGGGAGGTCATGTTGTGAGGGGTCAGCCTCTGCATACCAAGACCGGTGATGAGGACAGCAGTGACAATGAAACACAAATCGATGATGATGTAGCTGACTGCACTTGGGAGCCAGGTGAAGCAAGGGCTTCATCATCGTCAGGAGAAGAGGACGTCAGCTTGCGCTTCATGCAGTGGCCCAGCCAGCAAGTGGGGTGTGTGGCCGTGAGTCAGCGGGTAGCAGCAGTGTGAGGTGAGGAGCCAAGCGGCCACGGGGTTTGAAAACCCGCTTCGCAGGTCCAAGAAGCACAGGGGCTCAGCAAGGCAGTGGCGGTAGTAGTCACTCAGTGCGGAGCGTTGGTGGTAAAATCATCTACTCGGCGATGTGGCAGTTCTTTGCTAAGACACCGGAGGAACCGAATATGGGTATATGTAGAATCTGCGGGCAGAAAGTGAAGCATGGCCAGGGAGCTAACGTTGGCACCACGGCCCTGCGTCAACACATGCAGCGTCACCATCCGGTGACCTGGGAGAAACGTGGCTCAGATGTGGTGGTCCATCCTGCCGCCGCAGCAGCAGCAGCAGCCAATGGCACGCATGCCATTGCAGTCAGTCAAGGCTCCACTACCTCTGCAGAAGGAAGCTGTTTCTCTTTTCCATCATCTCCCGGTCCAGACGCTCCTGCTCCTCGCTACTCATGGCTCCAGCAGTCGTTCAACTAGGCGATTGCAAAGAGACAACAGTATGCGTCCAACCATCCTAAGGTGCAGAAGCTGACTGTGCTCCTGTCCAAGTTGTTGGTACTGCAGTCCCTCCCTTTCCAAATGGTGGACTCTGCATCGTTCAGAGAATTAATGGCTTGTGCCGAGCCGAGGTGGAGAGTTCCAAACCGTAATTTCTTTTCCAAAAAGGCAGTAACAGCCCTTCACAAATATGTAGAACAGAAGGTGGGCCAGTCCTTGAGCTTATCGGTTTGTTCCAAGGTGCACGGCAGCGCGGACGTGTGGAGCTGTAACTACGGTCAAGGCCAGTACATGTCCTTTACGGCCCACTGGGTGAATGTGATTCCTGCCCAGGCACACCAACAACTTGGACAGGAGACGGCGCTTTCTCCTCAACGGTGTCAAACTGCTGCTCCTGCACCAATGTCCGCCTCCTCCACCACCACCACCATCTCAGCCTCCACAAGTACTGCTCCATCATACCACATGTGTAGGGCAGTTCTACACCTGGCTTGCCTCGGCGAACAAAGTCACACAGGGGAGGAACTGCTCCGCGTCATGCAGCAAGAAATCGTTTTGTGGCTTTCTCCGTGCCAACTGCAAATTGGAACCATGGTGGCGGACAATGGGAGGAACATGGTGTCCGCACTGCACCAAGGAGGGATGGTCCATGCGCCCTGCATGGCGCACGTGTTCAATCTGATTGTGAAAAGGTTCCTGAAGTCCTCCACCGATCTTCAGAAGATTGTGAAAATGGCCCGGAAACTGTGCATGCACTTTATCCATTCGTACAAAGCCAGGAACACCCTCCTCGAGTTGCAGCGGCAGAACGGCCTCCCCCAACACACTCTGATATGCGATGTTTCCACCCGTTGGAATTCCGGCCTGCACATGATGGACCGACTGTATGAACAGAGAAAGGCCATTAACATTTTTTGATGATCCAGGCGGACAGGAGTACTCCCTGTGTAACTTTGGTGTCAGCCAGTGCAGCTCATGCTGACACCTGCCGTTTGCTGGGGCCCAAATTCGAAGAGGCCACGTTATTTGTCAGTCGCCAGGACTATGGGATGAATAACATCATTCCACTGCTTCATGCCCTTTGGACAGATGCTGAAAAAATCTGCTGGCAGGGACTGGAGACGTGACGACTACATCTCACGGCCAAATGAGTCCGGTGGGGACTAAACTAGAGGAGGAGGAGGAGGACATTGGAGCAGAAGCATTGTCTGATGAAATGAGTGGTTTTTCTACCCTGGTGACAGGAGAGGGGGAAAGCAGAGCAGCTGGAGGAGGTAGATGGAGATGAGGAAGACGAGGCAGATGACCCGGAAGCACCGTGGCAGTATACAGTGGAGATGGAGGCAGGGAGTCCCTCGGAGTCACTTGTGCAGATGGCCGCAGAAATGCTGATTTGCCGGGCTAGTGACAGCCGAATATCACCATCCGCAGAGGGATGACTTCTGGCTCTCCCACCCTATTTGGACCCTCGCTACCGGGGCCAAAATGGGAGCCTTTTTCCCAGCTGCTGAGAGGGAGGACAAACTCAAATACTACATGGGAAAACCTCCGTAAATCAGTTGGCCGCTGCCTACGTGTGGCATCGTCCCTCCTCTGACAGGTTTTGACCGGGGGTTCCTCAGCGCTCAAAGTACTAAACTGCGCGGCTGCTGTGGGAAGGTGGGTGGGTAGGAGCAGTACCAGCTCCATCAGCAGCAACCTAAGCCTGGAGTCACTGATGAGCAGCTTCCTTCACCCGCCTAGTGAGGAGGGCAGTCGCCAGCAGCAGCAGGACCTGGAGCAGTCCCTGAACCAACAGGCCTAACAGGCCTACTTGGACAGCACTCTGCCACCCCAGTTAGAAGATCCGTGGACAAACTGGGCAGCCAAACTGGATGTGTGGCCCGCAACTTGCCGAGCTTGCAGTGGAGAAGCTGTCCTGCCCGGCCAGTTTTGTGGCATCAGAGCGGGTGTTCAGTGCGGCGGGGGCCACCGTGACCCCAAGGAGAACCCGCTTGTCCATGGGAAATGTGGAACGACTAACCTTTTGTCAAGATGAATCAGGCGTGGATCGTCCAGGACTTCCACACACCAATGCCCTAGGCGTCAGATTACATCAGCCATGAAGCCTCACCCAAACTTTGAGAAATGAGTCTGGGTTCAAACTCCCTCCTCAGCCACTATTCTGATGCTCCCAAACCGCCTGATACCACACATCTGCTGCCAGTTTCTCCATCTGCCTACCACCATCTTTATCAGGGACTGGTATTGCCACCCACCTCCACACTCTGTAATTGTGCCACTCTATGATCTCATGCTGCTGCTGCTGTTGCTCTTGCCATGACATCCACACTGTGTCATTGTGCCACTCTCTGACCTCATGCTGCTGCTGATGTTGAAGATCCTGCGTACACATCCACACCATGTCAGTGTGCCACTCTCTGACCTCATGCTGTTGCTCCCTACGTCACCTCCCCTCTCTGTCATTGTGCCACTCTGTGGCCTACTCCTGTTTGTGCCAACTCCCCACTCTGTCATTGTGCCACTCTCTGACCTCATGCTGCTGCTGTGGCTGCTGCCGTGACCTCCACCACCTGTCATTGTGGCACTCTGTGGCCTACTCCTGTTGGTGCCACCTTCACACTCTGTCATTGTGCCACTCTATGGCCTACTTCTGTTTTTGCCACCTCCAGAATGTCATTGTGCCACTCTCTGACATCATGCTGCTGCTGTTGCTCCTGCCGTGACCTACAAACTCTGTCATTTTGCCACTCTGTGTCCTACTCCTGTTTGTGCCACCTCCACACTCTGTCATTGTGCCACTGTCTGACCTCATGCTGCTGCTGTGGCTGCTGCTGTGACCTCCACACTCTGTCATTGTGCCACTGTCTGACCTCATGCTGATGCTGTTGCTCCTGCCGTGACCTTCCACACTGTGTCATTGTGCCACTGTCTGACCATATGCTGCTGCTGTTGCTCCTGCCGTGACCTCCACACTCTGTCATTGTGCCACTCTGAGGCCTACTCCTATTTTTGCCACCTCCAGAATGTCATTGTGCCACTGTCTGACCTTATGCTGCTGCTGTTGCTCACTACCAATGACCCTTCCAAACTCTTTCATTGTGCCACTCTGTGGCCTACTCCTGTTTTTTGCCAACTCCAGAATGTCATTGTGCCACTCTCTGACCTCATACTGCTGCTGTTGCTGCTGCCATGACCTCCAAACTCTGTCATTGTGCCACTCGGTGGCCTACTCCTGTTTGTGCCACCTACACACTCTGTCATTGTGCCACTGTCTGACCTCATCGCTGCTGCTGTGGCTGCTGCTGTGACCCTCCACACTCTGTCATTGTGCCACTCTCTGACCTCATGCTGCTGCGTGGTGCTGCTGCGTGACCTACACAACTGTCATTGTGCCACTGTCTGATCTCATGCTGCTGCTGTGGCTGCTGCTGTGTCCTCCACACTCTGTCATTGTGCCACGTCTGACCTCACTGCAGCTAGCTGTGTGCTGCTGCCAGACCTCCACACTGTGTCATTGTGCCACTGTCTGACCTTATGCTGTTGCTGTTGCTCCTGCCGTGACCTCCACACTCTGTCATTGTGCCTCTCTTTGACCACTCCTGTTTGTGCCACCTCCATAATGTCATTGTGCCACTCTCTGACCTCATACTGCTGCTGTTGGCTCTGCCGTGACTCTCCAAACTCTGTTATTGTGCCACTTCTGTGCCTACTCCTGTTTTTGCCACCTACACACTCTGTGATTGTGCCACTGTCTGACCTCATGCTGCTGCTGTGGCTGCTGCCGTGACCTCCACACTCTGTCATTGTGTCACTGTCTGACCTCATGCTGCTGCTGTGGCTGCTGCCGTGACCTACACACTCTGTCATTGTGCCACTGTCTGACCTCATGCTGCTGCTGTGGCTGCTGCCGTGACCTCCACACTCTGTCATTGTGCCACTCTGTGGCCTACTCCTGTTTTTGCCACCTCCAGAATGTCATTGTGCCACTCTCTGACCTCATACTGCTGCTGTTGCTCCTGCCGTGACTTCCAAACTCCGTTACTGTGCCACTCTGTGGCCTACTCCCGTTTGTGCCACCTACACACTCTGTCATTGTGCCACTGTCTGACCTCATGCTGCTGCTGTGGCTGCTGCTGTGACCTCCACACTCTGTCATTGTGTCACTGTCTGACCTCATGCTGCTGCTGTGGCTGCTGCCGTGACCTACACACTCTGTCATTGTGCCACTGTCTGACCTCATGCTGCTGCTGTGGCTGCTGCCGTGACCTCCACACTCTGTCATTGTGCCACTGTCTGACCTCATGCTGCTGCTGTGGCTGCTGCCATGACCTCCACACTCTGTCATTGTGCCACTGTCTGACCTTATGCTGCTGCTGTTGCTCCTGCCATGACCTCCACACTCTGTCATTGTGCCAATCTGTGGCCCACTCCTGTTTTTGCCACCTCCAGAATTTCATTGTGCCACTCTCTGACCTCATGCTGCTGCTGTTGCTCCTACTGTGACCTCCAAACTCTGTCATTGTGCCACTCTGTGGCCTACTCCTGTTTGTGCCACCTCCACACTCTGTCATTGTGCCACTCTCTGACCTCATTCTGCTGCTGTGGCTGCTGCCGTGACCTCCACACTCTGTCATTGTGCCACTGTCTGACCTCATGCTGCTGCTGTGGCTGCTGCCGTGACCTCCACACTGTGTCATTGTGCCACGGTCTGACCTCATGCTGCTGCTGTTGCTCCTGCCGTGACCTCCACACTCTGTTATTGTGCCACTCTGTGGCCTACCCCTTTTTTGCACCTCCAATGTCATTGTGCCACTGTCTGACCTCACCCGCTGCGTGGCTGCTGCCGTGACCTACAGACTCTGTCATTGTGCCACTCTTTTACCTCATGCTCCTGCTGTTGCTGATGCAGTGCCCTCCACACTGGGTCATTGTGCCACTCTGTGGCCTACCCCTGTTTTTGCCACCTCCAGAATGTCATTGTGCCACTGTCTGACCTCATGCTGCTGCTGTGGCTGCTGCCGTGACCTACAGACTCTGTCATTGTGCCACTCTTTTACCTCATGCTGCTGCTGTTGCTGCTGCCGTGCCCTCCACACTGTGTCATTGTGCCACTCTGTGGCCTACTCCTGTTTTTGCCACCTCCAGAATGTCATTGTGCCACTGTCTGACCTCAGGCTGCTGTGACTGCTGCGGTCACCTCCACACTCTGTCACTGCGCCAATCTGTGGCCTACTGAAGTTGCTACCTGAGCCCTCAGGTTGTTTATTTCCAGCTAGCGCTGACATGACTTTATCAGGCTACATTCCCGCTTCAGTTTTTTGGTCAGATTTGCCCTCTTAAGTGCCCAGGGAATTTTATAGAGAAGCGATTCTAAGAGTGGCGGCAGTCATATGCATGTAATACTAAAACACAACATTATATAAATCAAACAAGCTCCCTCTGCATATTTAAGCATGGCACAATGTTCTACAGCACCCTACAGGCTCTGTGCAGCCTGGAAATAGCTGTTTTTTAATGCGATTCGTCCCGAAGTAATTTGGACCGAAACAAATTTTGTCAGAAAATTCGGCAAAGTCGATTGATGATTATGGCTTATAGCCAAGGAAAACCCAAACGTTATTATCTCAGAAAATTAGAATAATGAACCCAAAACACTTGCAGAGGCTTCCTAAGGGTTTTAAAAGGTCCCTTGGTTCTGGTTCTGCTGACTCGCTAGATGTCCAGAAGGCAATCACTGACACACTCCACAAGGAGGGTAAGCCACAAAAGGTCATTGGTAAAGAATCTGTCTGTTCACAGAGTGCTGTATCAAAGCATATTAATGGGAAGTTGAGTGGAAAGAAAATTATGGTAGAAATAGATGCACAAGCAACTGGGATAACTGCGGCCTTGATAGGATTGTTAAGAAAATGCCATTCAAAAATTTGGGGGAGATTCACAAGTAGTGGACTGCTACTGGAGTCAGTGCTTCAAGAGCCACCACACAGAGATGTATCCAGGATATGGGCTACAAGTGTCGCATTCCAAGTTTCAAGCCACTCATGACCAATAGACAACGCCAGAAGTGTCTTACCTGGCCAAGGAGAAAAACAACTGGACTGTTGCTCAAAGGTCCAAAGTGTTGTTTTCAGGTGAAAGTAAATATTGCATTTCATTTGAAAATCAAAGTCCCAGAGTCTGGAGGAAGAGCGGAGAGACACACAATCCAAACTGCTTGAGGTCTAGTGTGAAGTTTTTACATTCAGTAAAGGGTTTTGGGGAAAAACCAGGGCATCTGCGGGTGGGGTCCCTTTTTTTGATCAAGACCAAAGTCACCGCACCATCACCGGGAAAATTTTAGGGGCACTTCATGCTTCCCCTGATGAAATTTTTTGGGAGATCGAATTTTCATTTTCCTTTAAAGGACTTGGCCCTGCCGCACTGCCAGAAGTCCCAATACCGGTTTTAAATAACACATTATCACTGTGTTTGATTGGCCCAGAAAAACTTCCCAGACATTAACTCCATAATAATCTGCGGGGTACTGTCAAGAAAAAAGATGAAGAAAACCAACCCCAAAAATGCAGATGAGCGAAGGCTGCTACACAGAACCTGGGCTTCCATAACACCTCTGCATATTACCACTTCGCCTTCATGCAACAATGCATAAAGAGTTTACTCATCAAAAGGATCCCCGACCAAATTTGCATTTACTGTACATACTTTCATTTGGGGCCCAAAATTTCTGTATTCCAAAAAATTTTTTTCAGTTGGTCTTATAAATATTCAAATTTTTCTGATTTTCCTTCTTAAGGGTAGTTCCACGGCTTAAAAAGGGACAACTCGGGCCCGTATTTTTCGCCATACTGCCTAAAAAAGGGGCAGATACCTCCCACATTCGGTAACCACAGTTCTCAAAGAACTCGGGTTACTCTCATCTCCCCGGTCGCACAATCAGCGAGGGGGAGAGAAGTACATGTCAATTACACGGCTATACGCACCGTGAATAATGAATGTCTATGGGACAGTGGGCTGCCGACCCACCTGGCCCACCCCTGCTCCCGAGCACACGGCGTAATTGCGGGCAAAATACGTCCCGCAATTATTGTTTGGGAAAAATAGCCTTAACCAAAATCTTCAAGATTAACAAAATAAACACTTTAAAAATTCACCTGTTTTTAAACTCTATATAAATAATGATTTCACTTTTAGAACTGAATTACTGAAAAAAAACCTTTTGGCTGATAATCTAATTTATTGAGAAGACTGTGCTAGTGTGCATTTTTTGGTGTATAAAGGGTTATGTTTTTCTAGTTACCGTCCTAAAGAGGGGCGGGGAATCTTTAATTATATAAGTTTAGACTCTGGTATTGGTATTTTGGATTTATGTTTTTGCGGAAACGTGTCACATTTTGCTAGTTTTTGGGATTACTGATATAATTTGGGGATCTCTTTTATATAAATTTTTAAATAAAGATGGATTGATTTAAAACTTCTCAGCCGGGGGATAAAGGGAATTTATTGCACAAAAAGGGTGACACATTTTGTATCCTTAGATGGTAATAAACACGTGATTAACCCTTCCGAAAAGCCACCCCATACCTCCCCCTGCGTTTTTCAGCAACACTGCGATTGTCTAAAAAAGAATCACTGACCCAATTAGGGGTTTTTTCCCCCCAGAAAGGCCATTCCTTGGTGGCGCCTGAGCAAGCTTGGGCTGAAAACCCATCTATGGCAGAAACATGCAAACCGCCTGAGGGTTGCTTGCCACTATGCTACTAATGTGTGTGTGGTGCACATAGGGTGGTTAGATGTAAATTTTAAACACTTTATTGAAACAAATCGCTAAAACCTAAGGGGCCACATGAGAAAAAACTTTTTAGATCTAAAACTAAAACCCTAGGGCAAAAAAATTGAGTTTTAGATCTAAACAGTTTTCCATACATGGGGCCCCCCTAAGACTTTTTTTAGAACACCTCAGAAGATTTTCCCACCATGCTGATTTTTATTTTTGTAATTAGCTGTAGAGGATAAAAAGCGCCGCGGTCTCCTAGCCAGGGTGCTGGGTCGCCATGTTGTCTAAAAGAATTGTAAACCCTTGTTGTTATGGTTCCGCAGTGTATTAAATTTTTATTTTTCACTGTTTTAATTGGGTTTCAAGGACACAGGACTCAGCAGGAGGGTCCAGGCACTCCAGCACCACTCTATCCTATTACTTAAATCTTGACTGTGCGCAGAAGATGGTTTCCCCAAGCCCTAAAAAAACAGAATAAAAGTGGGAGAATCAAAAAGGGAAACAAGTCTTTTGGGTGAAAAAGGGAAGGGGGAATAGGGGGAGCAAAAAGGTGAGGGGTCATATTTCAAGAAACCAGGAGGGGAAAAGGTGACAAAGGGAATGAGTGATTTATAATTTTATTTTAATTTTAAAAAGCAAGTTACCCCCAAAATTTTAAAATGACGATGTTTGGAAATGGGGAAATGTAGGGGAAAAACAAAATGGCCCTATTTCAATTAACATTAGTAAAAAAAAATTACGAAAAAAAACTTGGGCTAAAATTTTTTTTTTTACCAAGAAATGGGGGCGGTCATTGTCTTGACTCTTGCTGCTTTTGCTAGAAAAAAAAAATGGATCACAAAAAAATAGCTTATCTTATTTATTCTTCAAACCTTGGATAATATAAAATTTACTGTACCTGGAGGCCATGGCCTAAGAAACCCGAAGGGTGGAACCTGTGAAAAATGTTTCCTTGGGACCAATTATCATAAAAAAAAACCAATTTATAAAAGGAAAGCTTAAAGAGGATTCAGAACGCCATTAACTGGTATATTTCCCAGAATCTTTTAGACTTAAAGGGTTCATCCTGGCAACAAATTTTCCATCACAAAGAAAGCTTCGGGGTGATTCATAAATGATTTCCCGTGTTTCTTTGTAGACATTTTGGGAACCCACCTTTTTTTTCTTTTGAAAAAAAAAAAAAAGAGATAAAAAGGAGGAGGAGAAAGGTTCTTTTGTTAATCCACAAGGTTTTACACAAAAAGTAATGTTCCCCCTGGCTAAAAAAATAGATGCGCTCAAATCACCAAATGATGTGCCTTTAAGTTTCACATAAATCCAACTTGCCTCAAAGACTTACTTTATTGTTTCCCTCACTGCCCCAGGCTTTTTTACATGTTTTTTTATAGGCCTATAAGGGAAAATGCAGATCTTTTTTAAAATCAATATATTTGGCCCAATTAAAAACCCTTCGTAAACTTTCTATCTCAGGAGACATATACAGGAACAAAAGCTAAAAGGGGGGAATTCTATTTTAAAATCAACAGAAAAGATTTAAACTGCACTCCCCAGTTTTTCTCCTTTTTCCAAAATAAATGTCAGCCTGGATAAACCCTCCTTCAAGATGTAACATGTTCTGAAAAATGGGTTATATTTTAGTTGGGTGTCTAAGTGTCTGCTATTTTAATACTCCTCGAGGGGCCATGGGTGCTATAAAAAAAAAGAACTGGGGCGGAGATTTATAAACAAAAACAATGGACACAGCATTACACAGAGATCATGGCCCATGTTTAAAACTGTCTATTATTTTATTTATTTTAAAGCACCATTGTTCCGGGACGTTGTGCTTTGAGGGGGGTTATTTCCTAACATGTCATAAAAGACATGGCAATAATAAAGTAAAAAAACGCTCAGGGGAGAGAGGTTTCTGCCGCGAAGGCAAAAATCTAAAGGACTAGATTTTTCTTAAATGGCCAAATAGCAACCAATCAAGCTCTCCTTTAATTTAATTAGGTTTGAAAAAATAAAGAAAGTTTGGGTAAAGAAAGAAATTTTTTTTGCCCTGATATTTTACATACACGTGACTCCTTAATTTATAGCTCAAACCCCAATGTATGTGACATGAATTTTCGCATGTAAATTAATCTGCACCCTATAAACTTACTTAGGGGGATTTTTTCAAATTTTCCATGCCCCCTTACATGATGATTTCAAAAGCCCATAAGGAGAATGCAGGCCCATTTTCAGTCATTGTATTTGCAATTGAAAACTTTATATATAACAAGTCTCTTTTATATAACTGTCTCACAAGACAAGACAAGAATTAAGTTATAAAATTAATTCTTAGTATCTTCCTATAGAACAAAATTTTATCATTTTCTTTAATTTTTACTCTCCCGATTTGTCCTCAAATTTTACTCTCCCATATACCTTACATTTAAAAAAGAGCCATATGCTTTTAATTGGGGCCCAATAATTGCGCTAAATTTTTAGCCAGGAAATGGTGGCCCTTGGCCTTGGTAATATAGGAAGGATCCCATAAAAAACACAATGGATCACAGACATTTATTCGAATCAGATTTTTAGCAAAACCAAGAAAAATTGTGTATTTTATAAAGCTTTTGTATGTAAACCAGATTTGCTCCCTCTAGAAAATTTACCCTCGGAAAACTTTTTGTCCCCGGCCCCCAATGACGGGCCAAGGCCTATAAGGGAAAAACGGGTTTGTTACATTGCTGTTATTGGTACATATAGAAATCACTGTAGAATCTGTTTTTTATTTATTTTTAAATACAAAAAACAAGAATAGTTGTCCCGATAAAAACTACTGGCCCATACAACGGACTATATCACTAGATCACACGAACGCAGCCCAAAAATGCTAGATGATTTTTCCCGCAATGAGGTTAGTTTTAAAAGCTGGGAATATAATTTCATGGAAAACCCTCTATCTAGGATTGTTATGTGTTTACAAAATGGCGGTCAAAAGGGGGAACAATCCCAAGTTGACCTAAGAGGGAAAAGCAGAGATAATGTTGGGTCCTAATGTTTTTCTGATAGCTCCAGCACCTAAAATTATTTTTGTTCTCTTTCTGTCTCTATTAGGGTTTGTTTCCAAAGGGAATTGTAAAATACTGCAGTTTTTAAGACAGAATGCAACTTTTTTTACAATTAGATTTTTTCCCTTAACAGTACATTTTCCATTGGAAATCTGGCAGAACAATGTGCACGTTCCAATTTTTCTGCATCGGTTTTAGAATCCAACCTCAGAACATCCGTGCCATATAGACTAAGGGGGGCATGTATGAACGGAGGCGCGTCAAAGCTGCCATTTTTGCTTGTTTTCGAGACTAAACTGCGTCTGATTTATGCCGGTGGGTGAAGTGTGCTCATAAATGCGGTGTAAACTTCAACGCCTCCGGCTCTGACAGACCACATTGATATAGGTCTGCCTGTCGGAGCTGTAATCCGCCTCACTATGCCGACCCGCATTCATACAGCATGAAATTTTCGAAGTGGTGCGTCCCGCCCCAAACGCCCCCTTTTGTTAAAACGCATTTCAAAGTGGGAAAGCTTTCGCAGAATGCTCAACCAAGGGTGGTGCGTCCCCACAGCGGAATCGGGGACAGTGAGGCGCATTATACGCCAGAAAAAAAAGTGAAGAGCCACAATATGCCCTCTAATCTATATCGGTTTTTTTTTGAGGGCTATGGGATGGTTTTCAGTCGTTTTAAAACAGATCCAAAAATGGTCATAAAAATCTGGCTAAAAAACCTTGCCGTTTTCATGGCTCCTTACATTGTGTAAGAAGATCCAAGGGGAAATGTTTGCCCTCCTGAGTACAATGTTACAAATTTCTATTGACCGATTATAACAATAAATTATGATGAGCTTTTTACCTACCGCTGATGTTCTTTAACTCAATAGGTAATGGTTTCCCCCTCTATACATTTTTCCCTATTAAAAACATAAGATAAAAGATTCGATACAGTTTCTCACAAAAATAATACACCCCTCACATTTTTTAAATATTGTGTTATATCTTTTTTGGGACAATCCCGAAAATTTACACTTTGATACAAGTAAGTGCAGTGTACTGTATATTTCCATGGGGGATTGCAGTGCATACTGTCATGCCCCAATACGCCAAAAATGTGTTTCACTCTCCCTGACAGTTAATTGTTTTTCCGCCCTTATTATACCCAGGGAAAAAGTCAAGTATAGGCTATGAATTACCATAATTGCAGGATGTGTTTTCGGCGTATTGCAGCAAATAATGTGCTGTTTTATGCCCCGCAAATTAAAAAACCCTGTAACTCCCCTACACTTTCAGGGGATGTTAGTGGGTTTTTGGGCGCTGTTTTTGGATGCGGTTTTCGAGTTACCAGGCCAAAACAGCATTTAAAATGCCCCCAGTTCTTTTATTGATTCCTATGTAAAAAAGCATTGAGTTCACACACGTCGAATTTTTTAAAACGCTCTTTGAACTGTTTTTGGGGGGCGAAAAAAAGGTTATGGTCAAAATTTTGAAACATGTTTTAGGCACGTTTTTAGGCGTGTTTCTCGGCACATTTTTTTTACGCTTTTTCCGTGCATTTTTTTACGTGGCTATTAATTTGTATGGGTGAAAACAGTGTTGAAAACCTTGCCCAAAACCTCATCTAAAAACACGTCAAGAAACGTATATAAAACCTCTTCTGAAAAGCGAGTTTAGGCTAATTTTTTTTTGCTGTTTTGGGGAGGGAAATGCCCCGAAAACCCTTCGAAATCAAAACCACCAGTGAACATACCCTAAAAAAGTGAAATTCAGGAATATTTAAAAAAACCACAGTTCATTTATAACATCAAACACATTCATGAAACCCCCCCCATAGAAGATAGTGTTTTATCATTGGGGAGTCTTGGTGATGAATTTTAGATGCTTTTGCAAGTGTTCATCACAGCTAGGATGGCAAACGATTCTAAAGAAATTTGGAATTTCGTTTGAATTTTAGGAAAAATTCGGGTTTTGACGAAGTGAAGTTTGGGGGTACTTCGGGTGAACGAAGTGTGCTTTTGATTGATAAAATGGCTGCGAGACATGGCGCTACATGGGGCAAAGCACTCTGGGAGGAAGAAGGGCATAGCCTGCATGACATGTGCAGGAGATGAGCCAATCAGAGACCGGCGGATTCTGTGACGTCAACGCACTATATAAGTCCGGGCGCGACGCTGGGAGCTCATACCGCTCTCAGTGTACTGATCAGGGAAGGTGCTGCCGTGGCTGATTGTTGCTGAAGAACTGATTTTTATACAGCGATTTTTGTGGGGTGTCTCAGCTTGTCTCAGAGACTGCTTCTCTTAATGTTCTATTTCTGATTTTTTGGTGTATTGGATCTGAAGTCCAGTGCATATACATGTTAATGCTATCTGCTCACAGCACATTGAATATCCAAGGGGCATCTAAGCCAGTTCCTGTTGTATTCATTTAAAGAAACAGCGTTTTTATAATACAAATACCACTTCATTTTTGACTGCTCAATTCTTTTGCGCAATTTACAAACAGGGCTTAATTAAGCGTTGTTCTGCTGCTGTTGTGACTCCAAGAAACCGTCTTTTTCACCGCCAAAAAATAAAATTTCCTGTAGCATAATTCACAAACGAAGGTTAATTACAATTTTTTCTCGTGTTGTGTAGCGTAGAAAACACGCAATTGTAACACGCTACAAAGATAGTAGTTTCCAGCTGCTCAATTCTTTTGCGCAATTTACATCCAGGGGTTAATTAAGCGTTGTTCTGCTGATGTTGTGACACCAAGAAACCGTCTTTTCACCGCCAAAAAATACAATTTTCCTGTAGCATAATTCACAAGCGAAGGTTAATTACAATTTTTTCTCTTGTTGTGTAGCGTAGAAAACACGCAATTGTAACACGCTACAAAGCTAGTAGTTTCCTGCTGCTCAATTCTTTTGCGCAATTTACATCCAGGAGTTAATTAAGCGTTGTTCTGCTGCTGTTGTGACTCCAAGAAACCGTCTTTTTCACCGCCAAAAAATACAATTTTCCTGTAGCATAATTCACAAGCGAAGGTTAATTACAATTTTTTCTCTTGTTGTGTAGCGTAGAAAACACGCAATTGTAACACGCTACAAAGCTAGTAGTTTCCAGCTGCTCAATTCTTTTGCGCAATTTACATCCAGGGGATAATTAAGCATTGTTTTTGTGCTGTGGTGACAAAAATAGACCGTCTTTTCACCGCCAAAAAATAAAATTTTCCTGTAGCATAATTCACAAGCGAAGGTTAATTACAATTTTTTCTCTTGTTGTGTAGCGTAGAAAACACGCAAATTTTAACACGCTACACAGCTAGTAGTTTCCTGCTGCTCAATTCTTTTGCGCAATTTACATCCAGGGATTAATTAAGCGTTGTTCTGCTGCTGTTGTGACTCCAAGAAACCGTCTTTTTTCACCGCCAAAAAAAACAATTTTCCTGTAGCATAATTCAAAAACGAAGGTTAATTACAATTTTTTCTTTTGTGTTAGCTAGAAAACACGCAATTTTGAAACACGCTACAAAGCTAGTAGTTTGGCTGCTAAATTCTTTTGCGCAATTTACACCCAGGGAAATAAGCGTTGTTCTGTTGTGTTGGATCCAAGAAACCGTCTTTTTCACCCCAAAAAATACAATTTTCCTTCATAATTCACAAACAAAGGGTAATTACAATTTTTTTCTTGTTTTACGTAAAAAAACACCAATTGTAACACGCTACAAAGCTAGTATTTTCCCCGGTGCTCAATTCTTTGCGAAATTTCATCCGGGGTTAATTTAAAGGTTGTTCTGCTGCTGTTGTGACCCCAAAAACCGTTTTTTTTTCACCCCCAAAAAAAATAAAATTTTTCTGTAGCACAATTCACAAACGAAGGTTAATTAAAATTTTTTCTCTTGTTGTGTAGGTAGAAAAAGCAATTGTAACACGCACAAAAGCTAGTAGTTTTGGCTGCTCAATTTTTTTGCGCAATTTACCCCGGGGGTTAATTAACGTTGTTCTGCTGTTGTACTCAGTAAAAGAAACTTTTTTTTCACCGCCACAAAAGAAATTCTGTAGATAATTCATATCCGAAGGTTAATTAACCTGTTTGGCTTTTTTATTCATAAAATACACAGAGTTTTTAAACGGCACATACAAGAAAATTTTTCCTGCCCTTTTGTGGACGAAATTTTACCCAAAGGGTTCCCCCAGCTTCTTGTGGGTTCTTTTGGGTAAAAATACGGGTGTGTTTTTACATTTTAAATTTTTCATCAAAAGTGTCTGTACATTTAGAACAAACAGATGTCAGACAGAGAGGTGGGGGCCTTCCCCTGCGAGGGGAGGGGCCCAAAAAACTTTCCCTTAGCGGGTCGCAGCACAGCAAGGGGACGTTCGCAGCAGGGGTACTCGGTGAGGCCACAACTCCCGCTGTCATCTACGGCCTTACTGACTGAAACCCCAAGGTTCTTGTTTGGGTTGACTAGGTCACCCACTTCCCCCAGATATATCTGACAACCCACCAAGAGTCGGGGGGGAACGTCAGACAAAACCCCTTATTGGCGGGGCCGGGGGGGGGTCAGGGCCCTCACCTGCCCCTAAACCCGCCTCGTCCCACCTTTTCCCCAGCCGAGATTACATTGGTCTGGCTCAGCGCCCTATATAGCGAGGATGAACTTTTTTGAGGGGGCAGTCAGCACAATTGGGAAAGCGAAGAATGGGGCCAAAATCCCCGCTTCTTGCAGTAGGCGGCAAAGAAGATGTTGGAGTGGCATGGGGGGTCATGTTGTGAGGGTCACCCTCTGCATCCAAAGCCCGGGTGATGAGGACAGCAGTGACGATGAAACACAAATAATGATGATGTGCCACCGATTTGGGGGGGTGAGGAAAAGGGTTCTCATCGTGGGAGAAGGGGGTCGCTTGCGCGTCGGGCAGTGGCGCACCCAGAAAGTGGGTTGTGTGGCCGTGAGTCAGCAGGTAGCAGCAGTGTGGGGTCGGGACCCCAAAGCGGCCACGGGGTAAAAACCCCCCGCTTCGCAGGTCCAACAAAGTAAGGGACGGGGGCAGGAGGCAGCGGCGGCATAGCATCAGTGGGGAGGTTGGCGGTAAAACCCGATACTCGGCGGTGTGGGCTTTTTCTTTGAAAGACCCGGGAGGGCCGAATATGGGTATAGTGAATCTTAAGCAGAAAGTGAAGCAGGGCCGGGGAGCTAACTTTGGGGCACCACCCCCCCCTGCGCAACCATCGGTCACCATCCGGGGGCCCCGGGAGAAACGGGCTGTTTGGGGTGGCCATCCGCCCGCCCAGCAACAGCGCAGCAGCAGTGCCCAGGGGGCAACACCTTTGCACCCAGTCAAGGGCTCCCCCACCTCTGAAAAGGGGGACTGTTTCTCTTTGACTCTTTCCCCCGGTCCAGTGCTCCTGCTCCTCGCTACTAGGGGCCCCAGCAGTCGTTCAGCGAGGGATTGCAAAAGACAACAGTATGGTCCCAACCACCCTAAGGTGCAGCAGCGACCGTGCCCCTGTCCAATTGTTGGTATAAAGTCCCCCCCTTTCCCAAAAATGGTGGATCTCCCATTCAGAAAACTAATGGTTTGTCCCGAGCCAGATGGAGATTTTCCAACCCCAAATTTTTTTTCCCAAAAAAGGCAGTACCAGATTTCAAAAATATGTAAACAAAAGGTGGGCCGTCCTTTAAAGCTTTTTCGGTTTTTTCCCAAGGTGCACGGACGTGGCGCTGGAGCTGAAAAATACGGTCGGGGCCAGAAATGTCCTTTAGGGCCCACTGGGTAAAATGTGTTTCCCGGCCGGGCACACCAAAAAATTTGGACAGGAGACGCCGCTTTCTCCTCCAGTTGCCCAAACTGTGTCCTCCCCAATGTCCGCCCCTCCCCCTCCACCCCCATCACCACTCAGCCCCCACAAGTAGCCCTCATCCCAATGTGTAGGGCACAGCGGTGTCACGCCCAGTTCTACACGGGCTTCCCTCGGCGAACGAAGTCACACGGGGGAGGAACGCCCCGCCCCATGCAGCAAAAAAATCGATGTGGGCCCCTTTTCTCCGCCCAACTGCAAATGGGAAACCAGGTGAGGGAAAATGGGGGGACAGGTGTCCCGCTGCACCCAGGGGGGGTGGGCCATGCGCCCTTGCTGGCCACGTGTTCTCTGGTGTAAAAGGTTTTCCCGAAGTCCCACCATCCCTTTAGAAAATTTGAAAAAAGGGCCCCGGAAAATGGATGCCTTTATCCTTGTCAAACCAGGAAAACCCCTCCTGAGTTGCGCGGGGAACGGCCCCCCCCAACACCCGTTGGGGTTCCAGCCCGCAATTTGGACCGACTGTATGAAAAGGGAAAAGGCCCCTTAAGATTTTTTGATGATCCAGGGAGACAGAAGTACTCCCCTGTGTAACTTTGTGTCAGCCCGTGCGCTCATGCGTGAAACCCCCATTCGAGGAGGGGGCGTTATTGTCAGTGCCGGACTAGGGATGAATAAAGTCTTTCCACTGCTTATGTCCTGGAAAGAGCTGAAAAAAAACTGTCGGGCAGGGGCTGGGGACGTGGCGATAATCTCTGGCACATGAGTCCGGTGGGGGCTGAAAGGGGGAGAAGGAGGAGGAGGACATTGGGCAGAAGCATTGTCGGTGAAATGAATGGATTTTTTCCCAGGTGACAAGAGAGGAGGAGCAGGAGCATTTGGGGGAGGTAGTGGAGATGAGGGAAAAACGAGGCAGATGACCCCCAAACACCGTGGGAGTATACAGGGAGATGGAGGCAGGGCCCCGGAGTCACCTGTGCAGTGGCCCCCAGCATGCTGATTTTCCTGGGTAGTGAAACCCAAAGTCGCATCCGGGAAGGGGGTACTTTGGTCTCCCCCTATTGACCCTCGCTGCCCGGGCCAAAAAGGGGGCCTTTTTCCCGCTATTTAGAGGAGGGCAAAATCAAATACATGGGAAATCCTCGTAATCAGTTGGCCGTGCCCATGTGCGTCTCGTCCCTCCTCTGACAGGTCTGCAGGGGGTTCCCCAGCGCTCCGTACTACTGCCGCGGTGCTGGGGAAAGGGGGGGGGGTAGGGCAGACCCGCTCCATCAGCAGTAAACCCAAGTCTGGAGTACGATGAGCAGCTTCCCTTTACCTGCCTTGAGGAGGGTAGTCGCCAGCAGCAGCAGCAGCGGGCCCGGAGCAGTCCCTGAACCAACATGGGGGCCTACTTGGACAGCACTCTGCCCCCCCAGTTAAAGATCCGTGGACTACTGGGCAGCCAACGGATGTGTGGCCGCAACTTGCCGAGTTTGCAGTGGAGAAGCTGTCTGCCCGGCCAGTAGTGTGGATCAGAGCGGGTGTTCAGTGCGGCGGGGGCCATCGTTAGCCCCAAGGAGAACCCTTGCCCGGGGAATGTGGAAAGACTGACCTTTTCAAGATAATCAGGGGGATTTTGGCCCGGATTTCCACACCCAAAACCTTGGCCAACTACTCAGCCTGACGCCCATCCAAAAATTTGGAAAAAAGTCTGGGTTTAAACTACCTGCCTCAGCCACTTTCGATGCCGCCCCCCGCCCCGAGCCACACTCCCGCTACAGTTTCTCCACTGCCAACAACCATCTTTTTCCAGGGATGGTATTGACCCCCCTCCACACGTGTCATTGTGCCACTGTTGACCTCATGCTGCTGTGTGGGTGCTCCGTGACCCCACACACTGTGTCATTGTCCCACTCTGTGGCCCCAACCCGTTTTTGCCCCCCCAGAATGTCATTATGCCCCTGTTGACCTTTGCTGCGCTGCCGTGTACACACTGTGTCATTGTCCCACCTGTGGCCTACTCCTGTTTTTTCACCCCCGAAGTCCCTTTTGCCATGTCTGCCTCATGCTGCTGCTGGGGCTGCGCGGGACCTAAACTGTTCATTTTCCCTCTGGGCCTACTCCTGTTTTTGCCACCCCCAGAATTATTGTGCCACTGCCTGAACCCCATGTTGCGCCCGGCCTACCATTGTGTCATTGGCCACTGCCCGACCCCATGCGCTGCGCCGTGACCTACAACGTTCATTTTGCCCCTGTCTGACCCCATGTGCGCTGTGGCTGCTGCCGTGACCAAACATGTGTATTGTGCCCCTGTCTGACCTCAGTCTGCTGTGGTGCTGAAGTGCCTACCATGTGATTGTGCCACTGTCTGACCCCATGCTGCTGCTGTGGCTGTGCCGGGGCCTACACACTGTGCATTGTGCCCCCTGTCGACCTCATCTGCTGGTGGGCTGCGCCGGGGACCTAAATTGTGTCCCTTTGCCACTGGTCTGGACCTCAATGCTGCTGCTGTGGTTTGCTGCAGACCTCACATGTGTCATTTTGCCACGTCTGACCTCATGCTGCTGCTGTGCTCGAAGTACCCCACACTGTTCTTGTGCCACTGCTGACCTCGTGCTGCTGTGGCTGCTGCCGTGACCAACACGTGCTTGTGCCACTGTCTGACCTCATGGCTGCTGTGGTGCTGCTGTGACCTACACCTGTGTCATTTGTGCCCATGTCTTTAAACCTTTCATGCTGCTGCTTGGCTGCTTGCCATGACCCCACAAACACTGTTCATTGTGCCCCTGTCTGACCTCATGCTGGGCTGATGGCTGCTTTCCGTGGTCCTACACCTGTGTCCCCTTTTTTTTCCACCTTGTGGCTACTTGTTTTTGCCACCTCCAGATTTTCCCTTGTGCCACTCTCTGACTCATGCTGTGTGGCTGCCGCCGTCCTCCCGCCCTTTCCCGATGTTGCCACCTGGCCCCAGCTTGTTTTTTTCCACGTGTGCATGACTTTATCAGGTAATTCCCCCTTAGTTTTTTGGTCAGTTTTGCCCCTTAAGTGCCCCGGGGAATTTTATAGTGAAGCGTTCTAAGAGCGGCGGCAGTATGTGCTGTATACTAAAACACAAATTGTATGAAGAACCCAAAAAAAGCTCCCTCTGCATATTTAAAACATGGGCACAAATTCTACGCACCCTGCAGGCTCGTGCAGCTGGAAATAGCTGTTTTTTAAGTGATTCGTGCCGAAGTAATTCGGAACGAAGTTTTTTTTTTGCCCAGAAATTTTTGGGGAAGTGAAGAAACATTTCGGGGAAATTCGCCCATTTCTAGTCACAGCGTCCCTATAAAAATCTTCCTGATTTAGAATTTCTTTCAATGATATCACTCACCCCCATTTTTTAGGTACACCTGTCCAACTGCTCGTTAACCTTAATTTCTAAACCAAATACTGGCAGAACTCATGCATTTAGGGTTTAGACATGGTCAAGACAACTCCTGATTCAAACCCGGCATCATATGGGGAAGAAAGGTGTTTTGTGTGGGTTTGTAAGTGGGATGGTTGTTGGTGGCAGTAGGGGGGGTCTGAGTTTTTGAGAAACTGCTGATCTAATGGGATTTTCACGCACAACCATCTCTAGGGTTTACAGAGAAGGGTCCGAAAAAGAAAAAACATCCAATGAGCGGCAGTCCTGTGGGCGGAAATGCCTTGTTGATGCCAGAGGTCAAAGGAGAATGGGCAGACTGGTTCGAGCTGATAGAAAGGCAACAGTGACTCAAATAGCCACCCGTTACAACCAAGGTAGGCAGAAGAGCATCTCTGAACGCACAGTACGGCGAACTTTGAGGCAGATGGGCTACAGCAGCAGAAGACCACACCGGGTGCCACTCCTTTCAGCTAAGAACAGGAACTGAGGCTCCAATTTGCCCAAGCTCATCGAAATTGGACAGTAGAAGATTGGAAAAACGTTGCCTGGTCTGATGAGTCTCGATTTCTGCTGCGACATTCGGATGGTAGGGTCAGAATTTGGCGTCAACAACATGAAAGCATGGATCCATCCTGCCTTGTATCAACGGTTCAGGCTGGTGGTGGTGGTGTCATGGTGTGGGGAATATTTTCTTGGCACTCTTTGGGCCCCTTGGTACCAATTGAGCATCGTTGCAACACCTTGTAGAATCTATGCCACGAAGAATTGAGGCAGTTCTGAAGGCAAAAGGGGGTCCAACCCGTTACTAGCATGGTGTACCTAATAAAGTGGCCGGTGAGTGTACATACATCTCGTCTGAGATTTCCTCATTCTCCGCACCTTTCTTAATACAACCGGAGAGTAAAGAAGACAATAAAACTCCCAAAAAAATATGGGCACAATTCTGCTATTTGCACCAAAAAGTCTGGTGTGGATGCTTTAATCTACATCTATAATGTGTTTTTAAAAACATCTAGATATGTTTACACCATGTATAAGGGGCAGAACTGCACTGAAAGGGGACATGGCTAAATAGGCAAAGCTGTGTGCCATAGAATGAGCCAACTAATAAATGGTTAAAGTTATACTAGAGTGTCTAAACATGCACCTGTTTTTATCATATAGTGATTAATCTGGCACATTTCTATACTGTTTAGTCTACATTTAACTATGGATTTGTTCCTTTTACAACAATGGTGTACAAAACCCAGAAGGAGGAATATTGGTCATAAAAACTTAAATTTTTAATAAAATTAATCAAAAAAAAAACACAATGCAACCCAAAAACCTTTTAATTTAAAAATATCAAAAGGGAAAAGGGGCCCACAAAAAATCAATCCTATGGGGCCCCCTTGAAAAAAGAGGGGGTTTGGTTTACCCTAACCTCAAAAAACAACGGGAAAAAGTCGCCCTGTTAAGGCGACCCGCCCGGGGAACCCTGCCCTTAAAATCATTGCCCTAATTTAAACCCTTATGTTTCCAAACCCCCTTCCCCTCTTTTTCTGGGCCCAAACTTTAGGTTTGGTTTTTTGGTTGGCCCCTTTCCATGTTTGATTTTTTTTTTTTAGATGCTTTGGATTGATTGTGTTTTTTTAAAATTTTAGGGATTATTAAAAGTTAAGTTTTATAAAAAAATATTCCCCCTTTCGGGTTTTGTATATGCTCATTTGGGTTTTGGTATTTTTGTATCAAACCCCCTTGGTGTGTTATTTTTAAATTTAATGGGGGCCCAAATTTTTGGGGGAAAACCCAAATATTAAAAGGAAACCCAAAAGAGCAGTGGGTTATTGATGTTGGGTCCCGGGGTTCTGTTCCCCAAAATTTAAAAAGGGACTTTGGGATTTCGTTATTTTCATGTTGCTTTGGGGTTTTAAGCGCTTTCCACCGCCCTTATGTGTTTTTTTAACCCCCCTTTTAAAGAATTTGTACCCTCCTATATTTATACTCTTAAATTTTTAATACCCTCATCCCCCCTTCTGTTGAAAAACAAAGGGATAAAAGATTATAAATTTTCTATTTTTCTATTATTTACTATTTTATCTTTTCTGTCTGTCTGTCTTTTTATATATCTTGTTAAGTAGGGCGGACATTCAATGGTTTAAAAAAAGAAAAAAAATTGGTAACTATAAATTATAATAAAAAATTTACTTTCCCCAGTTTTTCTAATGTATATCATTCCCTTGGACTTTCCCTTTTTTTACCCTTGTGGGATTCAGTTAAATTAAAAAAATACGGGAAAAAGTCAATTTCCCGCTACGTTTTGGAATTTAAACC
Organism: Phyllomedusa bahiana; assembly: GCA_025379985.1. Lineage (NCBI taxonomy): Eukaryota > Metazoa > Chordata > Amphibia > Anura > Hylidae > Phyllomedusa > Phyllomedusa bahiana. Next base: position 188,897 of record JAODAL010000994.1, read on the forward strand.
TTTTTCCCTCAATAAATTTTGGGAAATTTGGGTTTCTTTAGTTGGCAAAGCAGAAATTTTCCCCAAATTTTCCCATCCCCTACAAAAAAAACCATTTGTTGTTAAAATTTTTTTGGGCCCCATTTTGTAAACCCCAAAAAGAAAATCTCATCGGGTTCTAAGGTAAATACTTTATAAGAAATTTTTTTGGATCTGTTCCTCTCTGTTCCCTTTAGTTGATACGGGAAGATTTTTTACTTAATTTTTTTCTTTTTATACCCCTTATTAGAAAGGGAAATATGCCCCATAATTTTTGAGAAAATTTAAACCAGAATGCTCGCTGCCCCCCCAGCTTCTGTCAATCTGTTTTAGGAAAAAAAGTTAGATATTTCATAAAAAGGTAATAAAAATTTTTCGGAAAAATACTTGATAATTATTTAATAGTGGTTTTTCTTTTGGGGGGGTAATAGTTTTGGTTTTGGGGATCAACCAAATCTTTCTGTTTCAGAACATCTTAAAATTGATAAAACAAAAATTTCATCGGGAATCCCCTCTTTCCCTCTGCCCTTTTTTCCCTTCCCTTATCAGAGAGTAAAAAAAGATGATTAAAAATCCAAAACCCTTATGGGGCACTTTTAACATTTAATTGCTTCAGAATTTGCATCTGCACCAAAATTTTTTGGGTGCATGTTTTTACACCCCCCATGTTTCTTTGTGTTTTTGATTTTTTGTAGACATTTTATGCCTATTTTAAGGGGGACATTGACTTTAATAAAGGGGGACATGGCTAAATGAAAAGCTGCGCCCATAAAAATGTCCCAGTATGTTCACACAATTTTTGGCCCCAAATCTGGAAACTAAAAAAGGGTTGCGGGTTAAATTTAGGTTTTTAAAATGAAACCAAATTTTTTTTTTCAGTGATTTTTTCTGGAAACATTTTCCCTTTTCTTGTTTTGGTTTAAATTTTTATTCGTTTTGTTTTTTGGGTAACAAAAATTTGCTCTCAGTTTTTTAACCAAAAAACTTCAATGACTACTGGGACTTTCTAAAATTTACAGTTTAAATTTTAAAACAAATGACAATAGGTGCTTGTAATGTATAAAAAAATTTCCCCAACCTGAAACCAACATCTAAAGGGATTGGCCTAAAGCAAAAACTGTGTTATTTGCGGGTTTGGACTTTGGGGTTTATGTTTTTGGAAATTTGGGGGGCTTTCCAGTTTTTGGTGTATTTTTAGCTAAAAAGAAAAAACGGGGCACATTTCCAAACTTTGGATTTTGATAAGTTCCTTTGAAAATGCCCCCAAACTTAAATTTTTGATGGGGCCAAAAGTTTTGGACCCTTTTGGGGGGGGCGTTCGCCCCAAACGTTGGGCAGGATTAGATCCCATTTATGAATTGGGTTTGCCAAAAAACTAAGGCAAAAAAAGGAAAGGCACCCAGCCCTAGTTTAAAAGGGTGGTCCCTGAGCCTTACTTGTTGTATTGGCACTAGCCTGCCCCGGATTGTATGACCTGCAAAAAGAACAGGTTCTTTTACTTTGGTGAATTTATCCCCTGCCTTAAAGCTGTTTAAAAAGGGCCCCTTTTCAGTGCCGTTTTCTTACTTTTTGGGTTTTTGGGTTGTTTTTTTCAGCAAAAAACCCCAGAAGGAAAAATTATTGGTCATAAAATTTAAACCCTTTCAAAAATTAAAATTTAAATTAAAAAAAATTGCAACCCAAAAAGGGCATTTTAATTAAAAATTTATAAAAACATAAAAAAGGGGGCCCACAAAAATAAAATCCTATGTGGCCCTAGAAAAAGGGAGGGGGGTTATACCCAAAACCAAAACCAGAACAACGGGAAAGTCCCCCTTTGATAAGGGCGACCCTTTGTCGGGAGCCTGCCCCCTAAAAATAAATTCCCCCAAAGTTAACCCTAGGCCCCAATTCCCAACCCCCTTTTTTTCCGGGGCCAAATTTAGGATTTTTTTTGGGGTCCCTTTCCATGTTTGATATTTTTTTTAAAGAGGGTTTTGTGTTTTGGCTTTGTGTTTTTTTTAATTATAATTTTTAAAAAGGTTTAAGTTGTATGCCCAAAATATTCCCCTTTTTTTGGGTTTTGTATATTTTTTTGGTCTTGAGGTTTTTTTTGTATCTAAACCTTGGGGTTTTGGGTTTTTAAACAAAAATGGTGGCCACATAGTGGAAAGCAATTTTTAAAGGAGAAAAGAGCGTAGATTTGATGTTGTGCCCGGGGGGTTGTTCTCCGATAGAAAGACTTTCGGGACTGGCTTTTTTTTCATGTTCCCTTGTGTAAGAAAAACCAGGGGTTAAAAAACATTTAGCTCCCCCAACTAAAATTTTGTTACAAAAATTTTCTTTGCAATATTTTGATAATAAATATAAAGGCTGTTTTCCACCGCCTTTTTGATTTAAAACCCTTTTTCCAAAATTTGTCCCCTTCCTCTATATAAAACTCTTCTTTTCTAAAATCCTTTTCCTCCTCTTTTTGAATACTTTAGATAAAAAATTATCGTATCTATCAACATCTTTTTAAATCTATCTTTCTGTCTGTCGGGTCATGTTTTAAAACATGTATAGTAATGCGGACTTTTTAAATAGGAAAAAAAAGAAGAAAAAAAATGGTAACAAAAAATACTTTAATAGAAAATTAAAAATTCCCGCTTTCTTAATGTATATTTTCTGCCTGTTTTTCCCTTCTTTTCTCCGAGGGAATTTGATAAAAAAATTTAAATACAGAGAGTAATTTTTCCCCCGCTAGGGTTCAAAATTTAAAAACCTTTCTTCCCCCAAAAAAACTTGGGAAAAATTGTTTCTGGGTTGGCAAAGTTAAAACCCTTTTCCTTTTCCCCATCCCCTACAAAAAAAAAAAATTTTTTTGTTAAAATCATTGGCCAGTTGTAAAACCCAAAGTTTAATCTATTTTAAAAGGACCCCAAGGTCTCGGGTTTAAAAATAGGAAAAAAATTGTTGGATTGTTCCTTCTTTCCCCTATAGATGTTTAAAAGGAAGGGTTTTTAAAATTTAATATTTTCTTTTAAATACCCCTCTTTTGGGAAAAGAAGTTTGAGCATTTTTCTATGAGAAATTACCAGAATGCTGGCCCTCAGCCATCCCCCCACCTTTTGCCTCCATTGTTTTGGAAAGGGAAAAAGGGAAAAAATTTATTTCATTAAAAGATGATAAAAAAATATCAAAAAATATACATATAATAGTAAATATTTGGTTTATCTTTTGGGGTTTGTAATATTCTCAGTCTTCAGGGATCAAAAAATTTTCACTGATTCTGGGGAACATCTTACAATGATACCCCAAAACATTAATCTGAGATCTCCTATCCCCCGGCCCCTTTTTATCCTATCAGGGGAGAAAAAGAAGATGTTTAAAATTCCAAAAACTATGGGGGGCCATATTTACGCTTTTTAATTGAAACCAAGAATTCTGCAAATTTTGCACCACAATACTGGGGGGTGCGCTTTAACCAATTTTATCTTGTTTTTTGGGTTTCATTTGTAGCATTTTTAGGGCCATGTCAAAGGGAAAACTTGACTTTACTGAAAGGGGGGGGGGCTAAGGGGAAAAAGTGCCCCAAAAATTAAAATGTGCCAATTTGTTCACAAAAATGATTGCCAAAAAAGGGGACCCCAACTAAAAATTTGGTTACATTTAAAAATATAGGTCTAAAACGTGACAAAATTTATCTACAAAAGATTTTTTTTCTGGCACATTTTCCCACTGCCCTTGTCTGGGTTTTAGGGTCCCCAATTTGCTTATTTTTAAAACTTTCAAATTTTTTTCTAAAAAGCTTTTTAAAAAACCCAAAGGGAAAAAACCCCAAAGGGATTGCGGGGACTTTTTCTAGATAAAGAAAAGATTTTAACTATTGATCAATATGTGCTTCTAATTTTTTTTAAATTTTAGCCCACCCTCCAAAACCTGAAAACCACATTAAAGATTTGGGGCCCAAAAGCAAAGATGTGTTTACATCCCTTGGAAAATGGGTGACATGTATGAATGGGGGTTGAAACCGGGTTTTCTGGTTTTTTTTGGGAGCTAAAAAAGGAATTATTTTTGAACGGGGTTTTGCACTCCAAATTTTGGAGTGATAAGATTTTTTGTAATCCCGAAAAAAACCACACTTTTTGAGCCCCAAAAATTTGGAGTGTTCTGTGGCGTGCCCCCATGTTCGAGGATTAGTTTACATTTATGAATTTTGGGATCCCAAAAAACCTACCCCCTAACAGTTAGGCAGCCAAAAAACAGGTTTAAAGGTGGGGGCCGAGCCTGTTGTTTGCCCTTTTGCAAAAGAACGGGTTTTTCTTAAAATTTCGGGAAACTTTTATACCCGGCCAAACAGTTGTTTGAAACTGGACTGTCAGCGTAAAACTTTTTCATACATGTACCAAAAGGTTTTCCAGAACAGGATTTTGTTTTTTCGGAATTAGTATTTTTAAAAACCCCTAAAAAAAACCCTACCATAGCCTGGCCCCTGTGTAGCCCTCAAAAGAGAATCTATGCTGTAATCTTTTCACGGGGTTTTTTTTTTGTGAATTTAAACCCCAAAAAAAGAAAAACCATATGGAGAATTAAAAGGGAAAATGTTTAAAAGCGCAAAAAAGTGCAAAAAACGGTGGGGGCGAGCTTAAAACAAACCCTTTGGTTTTTTTTAAGGTTTTTGACTTTCTGTGGTCTTGCCCAAGTACATTCAAACCCTTTTCCTTTAAACCCGGGCCTCAAGAAGAAGAGAGCCTTCAGGGTTTATTTTTTGGCCGAAATTTTTTAAAACGTTGGAAAAAAATGAAAAAATTTGGAAAGCACAGGATACAAGAGGTTTTTGAGCTTTATTTATAAAAATTTTACATTAAAAAAATAGATTTAAATTCACCTAAAAAATTTCTCAAACTTCGCTACCCAATCGCTACCAAAAGCTACCAAAAAATAGAAGGGGAAAAAAAAGTCCCTTGTAAATTTTTCCCAAAACATATCTGCCCGATTACAGTTATGCCCGGGGAAAAGGTGGGAAAGTGGAGGGAAAAGTGGCCTTTCCCACATGACATGGGGAGACATAAGGGGAAAATTTAAGGGGAAAGATGGATAATAAGAATTTATCTGAAACTGGTACCGAAAAACCCTTTGAAAAATTTTAAAAAGGGGGATTGAGTCAAGAAGAGGTGGAAAGAAAGATGAATGGAAAAAAAAGGACACATGGAAGGGGAAATTTTGGGTTTGGGTGGGTAGATGAAACGACAGGTGGATGGATGAATACAGCCTTTTTTTTGATTGAAATTGTCAGTCCTGATATTAGTAATAATTTAAGGGGAGAGGGAAGGACACAGAAGGCCCGCGTCGGAAAATCTCCCTGGAGGGAAATTTTAGGGCGTTGGGCATCCCCGAAGGGCATGGAGGGAAAAAAGGGAAAAGGAAAGACGGATAATAAGAAAAGATCTTAAAAAATGAAAACCGGGGAAAAACCCAAATTTTTAAGGAAAATGAATTTAGTAAAGAAGTTTAAAAAAAGGGGGTGGAAGGAAGGGGCAAAAAGGAAAGAATTTTGGATTTAATGGGTAGATGAAAAAGGGCAGAAGGAAAGGGTTTTACAGCTTTATTTTTAAAATTGGGAAATTTTCAGTCCCGAAAATTTTAAATAATAATGAAGGGGGATGAAAAAACAGAAAAAACAGAGAGTTTTGGAAAATTCATGGAGGAGGGACTTTTAAAGGGGGGAGAAGAAAGGGCAGAAAAATAATGGAGGGGGGGTTTTAGAGAATTTCCCAAAAAGCCGGGTTTTTCCATCCACTTAAAAAAAGGGGTCGGATTGTCAGCTCAGGGAGCCCCCTTTTTTTAACTTGTGGGGTTTTCTTTAAAGTGCAGGGGCCCAGGCCCCATTTACAAAAATTCTGCGACCATAAGGGGGAAAACGGGAGCTTTTACTTAAAGAGCCCAGGCCCCAAACAGCCAAATCAAATTCATTTTTTTGATAAAACCCCTATATTTTTTTGGGCAGGCAAATTTAGAAAAATAAAAAAAAAATTTGGGGAGACTTTTGAAAAATATATTATTTTTTTTCCTCTTTTGGATTAAGTTGTATTTGTGGTTGTGATTATCATATCCTCTCTAGTCACCTATGAGTTGTGCTTAATTATTTAGGACCTTTATGTTTTTTATGTTGATTAATTAAAGGTTTTTTGTTTTTTAAAAAAAAGGGTCCCGGAAAAAAGCGGTTTTCCCTCCACTGACAAACGGAACCCCAAGTGATTGCAGCTCTGAAGGGCCCCCAAAATTAAAGGGTGCAATGTCATAATTGGGGCGGGGTTGGGTCCAATTACAAAAACTCTGTCATATAAGCCGGCAGGGGCAAATATTATTTAAAGGGGCAGGATGAGGCCAAATAGCCAATCACTATAGATTAAAATATTACTTCCTCTGCCTGAGTATGAACATGGCCCCAGGGTTTATGGCTCCATTGTGGGCCTGGTTATCATTACTCCTTATCTATTAGTGGTCAAAATATTTGTCACAACCACAACTGAGGCAAGAAGCAATTTGTTATTCTGTCTAAACTAGTATTTCCCTTTAATCTGATAAACCCATACATTTGGAGGAAAGGCGTTGGAATTAAAAACATCTATTTGGGGATGTTTGGAGAGTTTTGGGATATATTGTTTTTCTCCTCATTAGTTCCTCATTTGGACTAACATGTATGTGAGGTGGTTGTGATCATCTATCATATCCCCACTAGTCACCTATGATCTTTTCTAAATTATTTAAAACCTTTGGGCCTAATGTATGAAAACTGTCTAGCGGTAAGACTGTCTTTGTTGCCCATAGCAACCAGAGCTCAGCTTTAATTTTTCCAGAACACTATGTGAAATGAAAGCTGAGTTTTAATTGGTTGCCAAAGTCTTATTGCTAGAAAGTTTTCATACATAACAACCTTTATGCTTTTTCTAAGTTTGTTAATAAAAATGTATGTTTTAAAGATGTGTGGTTCTGTAATACAGGAGGAGAGAAGGAAGAAAATAACGAAGGACACAACAGGATCCTGACAAAGTGTACCTTTCCCCTTCCACGGGCCCAAACCCCGGGAACCCAAAAAAAAAAAGGGTTTTGGTCCGCCCCTGTGGCCCTTATTTAAAAATTTTGGGGACGCCCATAAAGGGGGGTGGAGCCAAAAACCACAACATTCCCCATCTCACAGCTGTTATTTTTAAAGGGACAGGACAAGGAAAAAGGCAAAAAATCCAATTCACTATAGATACAATTTTTTAATTCCCTCCTACCTTTTATACCCAACCTTACAAGCCCCCTTATTTTATAATTTTATCCTAGGGGTCTTTAAATTTACAAGGTGGGGAATTTGGGAAAAATTTCCCGATCCTCAATTTCCCCCGACCCCGGAACCCCTCATCCCCGGGCGCAGGGTTTAAGTGATAATTTTTACTGTTTTAAAATGGAAACTTTCCAAACTTTTTATAAACCTTATAATAAAATAATCAACCCTATTTTTTGTGGGAAAAAACACTAGAAGAAAAAAGGAAAACTTTTGTTCTGTAATTTTTTTCACTTTCAGGCTCTATATTTTCCCCCTTCCACTACACCACGGGTGTCAAACACAAAGCCCTCGGGCCGAAACAGCTCGCCAGCTTGTGTTATCCGGCCTGGCACATTTTTCAGAGCTCAACTGCGGCCGCAGTGCTTAGTAAGTGAGAGCCGCAAAACTCCCACTGACTTAGTAAGCGCTGCGACGGTCATTTCTCAGCTCCATTTTGTAACCCCTTACTTTGGGGAACCCAAACAAAATGCGCTGCAGTGCTCACTAAGCTGCTGCTATCGCCCGCCTAATTTGCTCCTCCTCTTTTGCGTGGCGCCATCTTCTGCGGAACAATACGGCGTGCACCGTATCTCAGTGTCTCCCTCCCATCACCATTAGTGTGACCGCACCATACCGTCTCCCTCCTGTCACCATTACTGTCACTGGGACCCAGTTTTGGTCCCAAACCGGGACACAGAGGAAATCGGGCCAGGTAAAGAAAGGCCAAAAAGCCCATTTCCCCCTGTCTCTGCTTAAGTTTATGCCCGTGCAGTTTTTCCCTTCACACAAAAACCTGCCGACTCCCAAAGCAGTGGGCGGGGAATAAACCCCACAGCCTGTGAAAAATTATTATTCGTTTTTTTTTTCTTATAATTATCGTTGATGTTACTTGTACTTTGGATGTTTAGTGGCCACTGTGCCACTATTGGGGTAAACCCACTGAAACCCCACATAAATTGGGCTCTTTTTAAACCCCCTTAATGACCTTGGACTATGCATACATCCAGGCCCTTTTGGGGGGGTTCAAAAACCCCGGGACGTAGCATACGTCCTGGAGATTGTGAACTCTAAAGCAAGTTCGCAAATCCCCTGCGGTAGCAGCTATATTTTAAACAGCTGACATCCCACAGCATCGGCCCCGCCCCGGAAAATAACCCGGGGGGGGGAGGGCGAAAAAACCCCCTTTAAAATTTTGGTTTTTTAATCGTTACAAAGAAAAGCCAAAATTAGGGGGGACATTTAAAAATAAGCGTTTTGAAATTTGGGTTTGCATTCCCTCAGTCACTTGGTTTAGCAGATACTGATGAGTTTTCGGGAAAATTGTGTTCTATTTCTGCGGGTTTGCTGACACCCCCCTGCACTTTGTTTGGGGCGGGCCCGGACATTTCTTTCAGCCTTTTGGGATTCCCCTTAGACGGGGAAAGGCCAGGGGCCCCCCCTGCGTTTGTGATTGGCTCCGCACATTTGGTTTATTCCCCTCTGAGTTGAAAAAATTTCGATAGCAAAACCCAAAGGTTTTGCTGGCTCTATGAAACATCTCAGCTCTGGGGGGAAGGGATCTGGGCAATTACTGCCTTTTAAAAAGGGGCTTTTGCCAAGGGGGTTTTTGACTCACTTCCTCACAGCTGCTACTTTGAATATAGGGGTTCTGTTCCCAGTTCTAAGGGCAAGCCCCGCCTCCTTATGACGCCCATCATTGTAGTGTAAAAACAAAAGTATTCAAAACTGTGCCCGTACAAGCTGTTTGTGTAGTTAAAGTGCTTAGCTGGCCCGCTCTGCAAGAGGAGGTTGGAAATTTTCAAGCCCCTTAGTAGTTTTTTTTTTTTTTTAAAAATTGTACACTATGAAAAGATAAAAATTTAATTTGGGGAAACCCATCTTTTAATTTTATTTATATATACCACAAAGCTCCCCAATATAGTGTTTTCCTAAGTCACACCAAGCATTTTCCCCAACTTATGTGATACAATGCATATACCCCCGGGGGGTTTAGACATGATATAGGGGGCTATTTTATGTTAAAATATATCATTTTAGAGATTGACAAATATATTTTAGGTCTTCTACATATTTGTGGGAATTTGGAAGGGGTGGAATACTTCTTGGGGGAAATAAAAACCCCAAAACCCCCCTTTCCTGTAAGAGAAAAAGGCTTACCGCTTCAACAAACCACCCCATTTAAAATTGTAGGTTGAGCAGGATCTTCTCACAATGCTGTTTTGCTTCCCCCCCATTTTTTTCACAAAATTGTCACTGCAGCAAGCGGGAAAAATCTTTACTTTAAAAAGCTGACATTTGTCCTTGTAGTTTGGGTAAAGATCTCGGGCCTTTGGGTAAGTGAAAATTTGGGTAAAACCCCAAATAGAAAAAAAGTAAACAAGCTGGTTTTTTCAGTGTCATTTTTGTGTAAACAAAAGACTTGTGGACCCTGAAGGCTGCAGACATAACTTTTGCGGGAAAGGCCACAGAGCTGTTAAATCCAGAAAACCCTTTCTGCACCCCCTGCCAAACAAAATGATAGTCACAGTTCAGCAGAGGGGGAGACACGCCTCCTGGGGGGAGGACACCCTGGGGGGACGGGAGGGGCCCTGCTTACAGGAGAGTCACCCCCCTGGATTTCAAACTCAATCTGAAAAAAATAGACAGGAAAAAAACCCCCCCCAACAGAAAAATTTTTCCACATCGGGGGGCCAGTCGCCCTCGGGGACTCCCCCCCCCTAAATGGGGAATGTTTTCTAAAGGGGGAAAGGATTTATTCCCTATCTTTTTGGTTTTTTAGATTTGGCCACAAAAGGGGGGAAGCTCTTAGTTGCTGTGCTTTTAATTTAATGAGGTATTTTCCCGGTGGCGCTTTTTAAAATATCTTCATGGAAACATGCGTGCGGGCCCAGTATGGGCACAAAAGGGGATCAGAAAAAACCATCTTTTTAGCATCCTTGGGGTTTATTTTAAAGGCATTCCCAAATTAAGGATATCATCGAAAGTATCTTTTTTTAATCCTTTAAAGGAAAACCATTGCTAAGTTTTTTTTAAATTCCCCAATTTTTGTTTAATGTGGTATTGTCTTGGGGGGGTTTTATTAATAATAAAAAAAATAATAATAAAAATAATCTTTATTTATAAAAGGGGAAAAACAAATTCCGCGGGCACTTTACAATGAAAGGGGGTTTAAATTTTTACAGAAAAAAAAACAAAAATTTTTAACACAGTGAAAGGGCCAATTTAACAGGTGGGGACACAAGGTGTGAGGGCCCGCTCCAAGAGTTTTCAATCTAAGAGGGTGCCGGGGGGAAACAAGGGGGAAAAGTGTTTAAATTTCAAAGGGCCCACCATGTTTTAAAAAATTTTGGGGGAAGTTTAAAAAAAAAATTTGGTAAACCCTTTGCCACCAAAAATTGTACATCTATATACAGATTTTTCCTGTGATCCCCTAGGTAGGAGGTGACAGAAATGTGTTTTGAATAGAATTTGGGTTTAGCAATTAGAGGTTTTGGTGGGCCTCCCCTGAGGAGTTTGTTTTTCAGGACACCTTAAAACTAGGGAAGGCTGGGATTTTTCCCGGGAGGGGACGTGGTAGGATTTTCCCCGAAATGGGTGCAGCCCCCAAAAAATTTTGAAGACGGGCATGGGGGGTTTTCGGATGATTTTTAGCCTGTTTTTTTTGATGTCCTTTGCTGACGGAGAAGGGGGAAGGGGGGTTAGACAGAGATGGGGGAGGAATTTATGGGGGGCAGCACTGTGGAAATTTTTTATGGGGAAAGTGATGAGTTTTTTTGCTGAAATTCTGTATTTGGATGGGAAACCTTGCAGCGAGGAAAAGGGGGAAGAGGCATCTTAGGGGCCTGGAAAAAAAAAGACAAGCCGGGCTGCTCCCATTCAGGATAGATTGGAGGGGGGGAAAGATTTTTAAGAGAGGGGACCGAAAAGAAGGGTTACAGTATCAAGACGAGAAGGGAATAAGAGAAAACAATGAGAGTTTGAGTTGTTTCCACAGTGAAAAAAGGGGAGGATTCTGGAGAGGGTTTCTTGAGGGCAAGGCGGGAGGGGGCCAAGGGATTGGATAATGGGGTGAAGGTCAGATGGGAGTCAAGAAAAACCCCCAAAGACAGCGGGCCTCTCCCTGGGAGTTATGGTGATCCCACAAAACTGAAAAAAGAATAGCAGATGGGGGTTTGGTTAGTAGATGGGGGAAAAACAAAAAAGTTGGTTTTTTGGTGTTTTTTTAGTTGGAGATAGAAAAGGGGGACAGGGTTTCCAGAGACAGGGGACAGACAGTAAATGGTTTTTTTGTAGCAGGGCGGAGTGAGGTTTTTTCGGGAAGAGGTGTAAAAATTGAGTGTATCAGCGTAGAGTTTGGTACAGGAAGCCAAATCACTGTTTTTTGGGCCAAAGGGGGGCTGAAAAAGTTTTGAGAAAGGGGGGGACCAAGAATTTCCCCCTGGGGGAAACCCCCAAAGGCCCCAAGAGGGAAAAGGAGGGGAAGTAAAACCTGCAAAGGGGGAGCCCTTTTAAAAAAGGCGGTCAAGGGGGTAGGAAGAAAAACCAAAAGCGAGAGCATTGCCCTTTGGAGGGCCAATGGTGCGAGCATCCCCGGGGGAGAAGAGGGGAAAATAAACAGTGTAAAAAACGTTTCGGGAGAAAATCCAAAGAATAAACAACGAGAAATTTGCCCGGGAGTTTTTAGCGGGTGTGGAGACCCTTAAAGAATTTAACTGAGCAGTTTCTTTTGGAGTGAAGGGTGGGGAAAACCCTTTGATTGTAAAAGGATCCAGAAGAGGTTAGCAGAGAATACCCAAAAATTTTTAAGGGGAGATTTGGGGCCCCCAAGCTTTTCCAGAAGTTTAGAAAAAAAAGGGGAAAAGGGTTAGAGATTGGTCGGTAGTTGGCAGAAACGGGAAGGGGTTCCGGGGGTTTTTTTTTAAGTGGGGGAAGTTATAACAGCTTTTAAAGGGGAGGGGGAAAATCCAGGGGAGAGGAGGGGTTTAAACAGTTGGGGGTAAAGGTAAAGGAGAGGTTTAGCGGGGAGAAATAGACTGGAGAAGGTGGGAGGGAAGGGGGTCCCCTAGAGCGGGTTGGGTGGGCGGCAGACAGGGAGAACCCCTGGAACTTCTTTTTTCTTTTAAAGGGGTTCAAGAGCTGAAACAACTAAAGGGGATGTAAAGGGGAGGGACGGGAAAGGTTCTGCTTGGGGTTTGTGTTTGGGGTTTGTTATGCCGGATACTTTTCAATCTTTTTTTAAAAAGAGTGGCCAGGTCCTCAGCACAGGGGCCCAGAGGGCCGGGGCCCTGGCTTTGGGCCTGAGAAGGGGGGATGGTGTCAAACAGGCGTTTTGGGTTTGTTGTGTAATTTTTGAGATGGGGGAGGTGAAATATTTTTGTAGGGGCCTTGTGAAGGGCAGTGTGATAAGTTCCCCGAAACATGAATTTGTAAATGGGGAAAATCTGCAGGTTGCCCTTTGACCCTTTTTCCCAGACGCTCCGAAAATTGGGCATCGTTGGGAGGAACCGGTTGAGGGGTGTGCCCAAAGGGTGCGGGGTCTGAAACCCGGGGGTGTGGGGTGTGAAATGGTGCCAATATGTCCAGGGGGGGTTTTGATAGTTTTTTGTTGTAAAGTGTTTTACAGCCCGGTCAGGGCAGGGGGAGGGAGGAGATTGGGGGCAGTGAGGACTGTTTTGGGGTCTAAGAGGTTTTCCGGGGGTTAATGGAGCGGGGAAATTTTTTGAATGGGTAAGGGCAGGTGTGTCCCGAGAAAGGGTGAGAATTGATAGTTTAAAAAAGATAAGGGTTTTTGATCAGAGAGGCATAAGGAGAAATTTGTGAGGTTAGAAATGGATGGGGAGACGACAGAAGACCAGTTTAAGAGGTTTTCCCCCTCCCTGGTTTGGGGGAGGTCTGTAAACTCAAGAGGCCAAAAAGAAGAGGTTAGTGAAAGAACTGAGAGGGGAGAAGGAGACATTGGGGGCATCAATGGGATGTTGAAAAACACCCATTATGGTGTGGGCATTTCAGAAGGGGAGGGAAAAAGGGGAAAACCAGGCCGCGGGAAAATTTTCCCCCAAACTGGCGGGGGGGAGCCGGGGGGGTTTTGTTTCACAACCCGCGACCTTTATGGAAAATTTGGGAGAAAGAGTCTAAATGGTGTGGGCTCAAAAGGGGGAAAGTTGGGAAGGGTCGGGAGGAATGACCCGGTAAGTTTAGTGTGGAGAGAGGGAAATAAGGGCCCAACCTCCAAACCCGGGCCTGTTCTCGTTCTGGGGTTGGGTGAAGGGGTAGGCCCCCCATAGGTGAGAGTTTGGGAAGGGAAAAGGGGGGTCAGAGTGCTGGAGCCCCTGTTTTTGTGAGGGCCAGCGGGTTAGGGAATGAAAAGGAAAAGGGCGAAAAAGGGGTGAGTTTTTTGGCCCAAAAGATTTGGGGGGCTTCCACAGGGAATTTTTTAAAAAAGGGGCCCGGGTAAGACGTAAAAGCGAATAGCGACAGGTTAGAAAGGGGGCTTTGGAGGGAGGGGGGGGAAATGGGATGGAAGGCAGTTTAAAAGGGGGGCCGGGGGAGGGGAGGGTGTTTAAAACCCGCAGAGAGAAGGGGGGAGAATGAAAAGCGAAAGCAGATGGTTTAAAGGGTTTAGTTTGAGCGGCGTTTTGGGGCGCACTATGCAAGCGGCGATTTTGGGTGGAAAAAAAGGGAGAACTTTTTGTGGGGTGTTTTTCATGGGGGAGGGGAGGGGTAGAGGGGGCTGATATGGATTAAAATTTTCAGGGGGGAACGGGTGTACATTTGAAAAAGGGGATGGCTGCAAGGTAGTTTGCAATTTGTGGCAAGGTGAATGAGTTTGGGAATCTAAAATAGGAAATCACATAAATGGTGCGTGGCGGGTTCATTTTACAAAAATATAGAAATCCCCCGACGCACACGCCCCTTTCCCTTTTCCCGGGCGCCCCGGGGACGGAGATATCGAGAACCGGGGCCTTTCGGGGCCCCGAAGATTAAACGTGTTTGATATCCAGGTGTCAGGAAAAACCCCAAAGGGTTTGGATTGGGACCACCGGGGGCCGGGTTTTGTGCCAAAGCCCTCCGAATTTTAGTCCATTTTTGGGTTTTTCATCAGGAAAAATGCATCCCCGAGTGGGGGGAAATGCATAGGCCGCCCCCGGGGGTTTTTAGGGGGGCCCATTTTTTCTGCCCCCCCAGATATTTTAAACTAGGAGCCGAGGGGCTTTTTCCTGTTTGATCCCGAGGAGGGGGGGGCCCCGAGAGCCCGGGCCGTTTTCAAACATCAAATCAGCAAAACCAGGCCAAAAATCTGCCCCCCCCTGCGGCCCGGGGCCCCCAAACAAGCAAAAGGGAACTTGTTTTTTCTAACTGCCTTTTGTCTGTACTCCATTAAATGTATTTGAAACGTCTCCTTTCCTGTATATTTTTTATCCATTTGTATATATTATCTGTCTATTTTTGCCCCCAAGGGGAATTAAATTTTATAAACTTTAAAACTGGTTTGTCTGTCTTGATCAACGGCCTCAAAAAGCCTAATCTCCGTTATGGGAATTTTAGCTTCCCCCAAAGGGGGTTTGGCCCTTTTTAAAAGATTGGTCCGGACCAGTCTTTTTAACTAAACCCAAAAAAAAGGTTTGGGAGACCCTTTCAGGGTTCTGGACAGGAAAAGTGTTTTTCTATCCTCCCTGATTCCCCTTTTGCCCGGGGTTTGGGAAGGGTAAACAGGGGACTAGGCTGTTTTCCGTCCTTTTTTGTTCCTCTTTCCCCCTGATGAACCCCAAAAAATCTCTTTGGGGGAAAAAGCGGGGGGACCGAAACTACACAAAAAAAAGTTTTTTCTGCGTATTGACTAAAGAATGATTTTATTTATAAGATTTGGTCTCCGGGTTTTGTTTTAATCGCAAGGGTAATCTGTGGTACCCTTTTGGGATTATCTTAAGCGGGTGTCCAATTTGGGGTGGCTCTAAATAGGGGGGCCTCTTACCTTCGGGGTTCGGGACGAGGAGTTTCTCTCGTCCTCCCTGGTTTCCCTTCCCCGGTTTGGGCAAGGGAAAAGGACAGGCTGTTTTGTCACATATTTGTTCCTCTTTACCCTGAAACCCTAAAAAAAATTCTTTGGGGGGAAACGCGTGGGGTTCCGAAAAAGTTTTTCTGCGTTTTGACTAAAGAATGATTTTTTTAATAGATTTGGCTCTCCTTTTTTTTTTGTTTGAATCGCATTGGTAATCTTGTTGGTCCCTTTTTTAGGGATTATTTTAAAGGGTTTTTGTGCCAACTAGGGTGCCTTCTAGGGGGGGGCCGCTCTTATTGGGGACTACTCTCCCGAAAGGGGGCATTTCCCCTTGGGGTCACACACTGCACGTTTATTTATTTTATGGGGGCCCCAGCAATTTTTTTCTCAAGGAAAAAACATGGTTTTTTTTTGCTGTTGTCCTTCTTTGTAAAGGGCATTTTTAAACGTATATAAAGAAAAAATTATTTTTTAATTGGGGTTTTTTTTTCCTGTGCTTTTGCAAAATAATAACCCAAATGGGAAAAAAATTAGATTTATGTCGTGATTTTTTCCAAATTTTGGTAGATAAAATTTTTTTATATTCGGGACTAGTATAATGTATGTTTACATGGCGTTTTGGGGTGTCTAAAACGGCCAAAGACCATCTAACAAATTCCCGTGGGTTTTATCACCCCCGGGGCTGTTTTCGAAGTGAACAAGAAATTTGCGCTTTTTGGATTGATCCAAAAAGGGGGCCCCGGCGCGATGTAAAAATTGCAGGTTCCTATGTAAAAGCCGGATGATAAACCCCGCAAATTGTTAGATGTGTCTCTGGTCCGTTCGTTGACCCAAGATGCTAAAAAAAGGGGATTTTCACAGGAGCAAGGCCCCGGGTGAACAACCTTATGGTACAGATGAGCAGAGTTTATTTGGCCCTTCATATTGCAGTTTTCTGGTTATCTAGGTTTACTGTAACAACTGCCTTTAACAAAACATCAGAAAAATTCTGCCCACGAGACAGAGCATTATATGGCAATTAATCTTTGTTACATCAGTTTATTCAATCACTGGGTGGTTTGTGATACGGGTCATGATTATTATTTGCTTTTTGTATCTTGATAGTATTGGCTTGATAGACTGTTTGTGCTTAAAGGGATGGGATGATATTTTGCTGCTTTATAGCGATATTTGTGGTTAATGCATGACCATTTTTTTGGGCGTCAACTATAGAAAATTTTTTTTTTAGCTATTTTATGGTTTTTTTACCCACAATAACACCTTGCCCCAGTCCCCCACTCAGGTATCTTCACGGTGCGCGTGTCGTTACTGAAGGAGTAGAACGGCAAGGTAGCAAACGCCCGGTTAAACGTATACGAGTAAAGGGGAGACAGGGGAAAGGGTGTGCCCGTGCGAAGGGCCCAAATTTTTTTTTAACCCGGGTTCTTTAAAAAAAATCTTGGTCTTTATAGGGGGACACCCAAACCCTTGTTAAAACCCAAATTTGAATTTAAAAAAGTTCAAAAAGAAAGATTGAGCCGCGGAAGGGAATTTAATAAAAAATGGGAAAGTGAATACTGTTTGTGTTACAAAGGGGAAAAACCAGCATGTCTTTTGTGTTTGAGACGGGGTCAGGCAAAAGGGGGAAAAATCACGTCGGCATTTTTGGGGGCCAAACTGGAAAAATAGAAATTTTGCCTCCAGAAAACAAAAATTGGTGCAAGAAAAAAGGCGATTGCAATTGCAGCAGAATTTGTTCACCACCTAAGCCAAAAATGATGCAGCAGGACAGCTAGCTTTATCGGGCTGAAGAAATTGTGGAGTGAAAATTTTTTCAGAGGGTTTTTTTGAAGCGTGCATGCTAAAAATTGTGAGCGTATGTCCGATCAAAAACGACTTTTAAAAATGTCAGTTTGTCAAGAAACACCATCACAAACCGTGTTATGGAACTAGTAGAAAATCTGACAACACAGCTGGCTGAGGAGGCGCGCAGTTACTTGGCTTTTTCACTAGCTGTTGATGAAAGCACAGACAACACAGATACAGCTCATCTATCATTCTTTATAAGAGGTGTGAAAGCGGACTTTTCTATCACTAAGGAACTTTTGGATGTAATTGCCATGCATGGGACAGCAACAGGGAAGGACATTTTTGATGTCATTGAGAAGTCTATGAATAATTACAAATTTCCCTGGGAAAAGCTGGTAGTGCTAACTACCGATGGTGCACCTAAAATGTGTGTAGAAAAAACAGGCTTGGTTTGGCTTATGGAGAAAATGCAAAAAAGTAACTGCAACACACCTTTGTTAACATATCATTGCATTATCCATCAAGAAGCTCTGTGTGGAAAGGTTCTGGAACTGAATAACATTATGACCACAGTCATGAAAACTGTAAACTTCATTGGGGGCGCATAGCTTGAATCATCGCCAGTTTCAAGTGTTTTTGCAGGAACTGGACTCTGAGTATGAAGATGTGCCATAACATACAGAAGTAAGATGGCTGAGAATGGAGCGCAGTCCTGAAACGATTTTTTGAACTTAGAGAAGAAATCGCACTTTTTATGCAAACTAAAGGAAAACCCTTGCCTGAGCTCTCAGATCTAAACTGGCTGTGTGACTTTTCTATCTTATGTGACATAACCGAGCATCTTGCCCAACTGAATCAGAAGCTGCAGGGACTCAAACAAATCATCACGCAAATATCTGACATGATCACAGCTTTCCAGCGTAAACTTCACCTTTGGAATTCTCAAGTGGAAAAGAAAAATCTTGCCCACTTTCCTGCTTGACATATAATCCCAGCCTCAGCACCTGGTTCTTATTCAGGCATTCAATTATCTACCAAATTGAGGTTAATTGATGAATTTGATCGGTGCTTCTTAGACTTCAGAAAACAGCATTCACGCTTTGCTATTTTTACCAATCCTTTTACCGCTGATGTTGACAGTGCACCCCAAAACCTCCAGATGGAGTTAATTGATATTCAAAGCGATAGTGGCCTGAGAACAAAATTTGAGGACATAACAATTGAGGATTTCTACCGTCTACTACTGCCCCCTGCTTAATTTTTGTTGTAAGTTTAACAACATGATCAATGAATGAAGATAGTAATGTAACATGCTATTATCATAGGTACAATATGTCGTTCCTGGTTTCCCTTAAAGGAATAAATATAACAGAAATACTGTATAAACGTAACACCTTCTTAGTAGGTTGTTTAACTGTTAAGGAGACATTTCATTTATACAGTTTTAAAATGATGTCGGCCCCTTAAGGTAAACCATGAGGCTGATGTGGCCCCCGGTGAAAACGAGTTTGACATCCATGCACTACAGCTTTTAACATGAGGCTAACATAATTTTATAGACAATCATCTTGCCTATCTTATACATAAATGTTGTAATGGGGGCTGGCGCAGGCGCCGCTGCCCCCCGCGACCGCCCCTATGCCCGCAGGGGGTGCGGCGCGGGTGCCACGGCTGCCTGCGACCACCCCCCTGCTGCCCGGGCGCCGGCTCACTTACCCGTCCACGCTCCTGTGTACGCTGATCTTGACTGTCCCGGCCGCCGCACGCATACCCGCTGCCTAGGGCGCGCGCACGACGGCTGGTCTGGATTTAAAGGGCCAGCGTCCCGGTAATTGGTCTAATGCCAGGCGCTGGTCCTATTTAAGGGATACGCCCCCAGCACTCTCTGCCAGTTCGTTGGTGTGCGTTACCTAGTCTAGAGAGTGTTGGAAGTCCTGTCTGATTACCCGTGTACCAGTCCGTCCGCTACGTTTCCTGACCTTGCCTGTTTGCCGCCTGCCCTGACCTTCTCCCTGTCTCTGACCACAAACCTCTGCCGCCCATCCTGACCTTCTGCCTGTCCCCGACTACGCCTCTGGATTACGATTCTGTACCACGCAATACCCCGGCCGCCATCGCAAGCAAGTCACGTCATGGGTAGTGACCTGGTAGCCTCACGCCGCAGCAAGTCCATCCCGCTTTGCGGCGGGCTCTGGTGAATACCGTGGGCTACTTAGACTCCGCTGCGTCCAGCATCATGGTCCAGCGAATCCACCATACCCGTGACAGTACGAACTGGCCATGGATTCCGCCAGGGTACCCTTGCCTGTTCTCCGGGACGTCTCGACGGCTGTCGCTCAGCAGAGCCAGAGTATTGACCAGCTAGCGGCCATGATGCAGTACCTCGCGGCCTGTTTACCTATGCCTGCGGCTGCCGCCTCCTCGCCTGCACCAGTTGCGCCTGCAGCCATGGCTCTTCCTGTTCCTGCACTGGGACCTTCGCTGCATCTGCCGCTCCCTTCACGTTATGATGGAGACCCCAAGAAATGCCGTGGCTTCATCAGTCAATGCTCCATCCACATCGAGATGTTGGGGCATCAATTCCCTACTGAGCGGGCTAAGGTGGCCTTTATAATTAGCCTCTTGTCGGGAGAAGCCTTGGCCTGGGCCACTCCGCTATGGGACCGAGGAGATCCGTTGACGGCGAATCTACAAAGCTTCCTCCAGGGGTTCCGCTCAGTCTTCGAGGAACCGGGCCGCACCTCCTCCGCTGCCGCAGCTCTGCTCCGTCTCCGTCAGGGCGACTCCACTGTGGGTCACTACTCCGTGCAGTTCCGCACCCTAGCCTCTGAGCTGGACTGGAATAATGAGGCTTTGGTGGCAACCTTCTGGCAAGGCCTTGCGGGCCATATTAAAGATGAGCTCGCTGGTCGGGATCTGCCTTCTGCTCTGGACGAACTGATTCGGTTGGCCTCCCGAATTGATATTCGGTTTGCGGAGAGACAACAAGAGCTCCGCCTTCAACGGGAGGTCGCCTGTCCAAGCCGGCTACCTCGTCTGGCTCCCGTCTTCCAACGTCCTCCTCCGCCAAGGGACGAACCCATGCAAGTCAAGAGAGCCCACCTGACCCAGGAAGAACGCTCGCAGCGTCGTCTGAGGCAGCTATGCTTCTACTGTGGCGGTTCTGGCCATTTCAGTGGGGACTGTCTGGTGTGTCCGGGAAACTCTCGCACCTTAGGGCTCGCAGGAGAGGCATCCCTGGGTGTCAGTGCGGCCTCTCTTCGTCTGACCATTCCCGTACTCTGTGGAATTTCGCCGGACAGCACCTTTCAAGCCACCGCCTTCCTAGATTCGGGGTCCGCTGGAAATTTTGTCAGTCAAGCTCTGGTCTCCAAATTTCGTCTTCCGGTGACCCCATGTTTGTTTCCTCCGTCAGTGGCGAATGCCTAAAGGACGCTATCCGGTTCTGCACGGCGCCCCTCACTTTGCAGATAGGCGCTCTACACAAGGAGACTTTGAAACTGTTGGTTCTTCCTCGCTCCTCTTCGGAAATCCTCCTGGGCCTTCCTTGGTTGCAAGACCATGCTCCGACCTTGGATTGGAACACGGGCGAAATTATCCGTTGGGGCCCTGCGTGCCACTCGCGATGCCTTCCGGTTCTCCGTTCTGCTCTTCGGCCCGCCTCTGTAAAGTCTACGAAGCCTCTGTCGGGTCTGCCCACTCCGTACCAGGATTTTGCTGACGTTTTTTCTGAAAGGCAGGCTGAAACTCTGCCCCCGCACCAGCCGTTTGATTGTCCTATTGACCTGCAACCCGGTAGTACTCCTCCCTGAGGCAGAGTCTATCCTCTTTCCATCCCGGAGACTAAGGCTATGTCGAGTATATCCAAGAGAACCTCCGTAAGGGCTTCATACGCAAGTCTTACTTGCCTGCGGGGGCCGGCTTCTTCGTCGTTGAAAAGAAAGATGGTACTCTACGACCCTGCATCGATTATCGGGGACTTAATAAAATTACTATAAAAAATTGATATCCCCTGCCTCTGATCTCGGAGCTGTTCGATCGCCTGCGGGGCGCAAAAATTTTTTCCAAGTTGGACTTACGGGGAGCATACAACCTGATTCGTATCTGTGAAGGCGACGAGTGAAAGACAGCCTTTAATGCCAGAGATGGTCATTTCGAATATCTGGTCATGCCAATTGGCCTCTGCAACGCTCCGGCGGTGTTCCAGAATTTCATCAATGAGATCTTCTGCGATTTCCTCTACGTCTGTGTTATCGTTTACCTAGATGACATTCTAATTTTCTCTCCAGATCTAGAGACTCACCACCACCACAACCGCCAGGTGCTCAAACGTCTCCGGGACCACCAGTTATATGCCAAACTGGAGAAATGCCGCACCTCGTTGCCCTTCCTGGGGTACATTGTCTCGGATCAGGGTCTCCAGATGGATCCCTCTAAGCTGTCTGCAGTCTTACAGTGGCCTTGACCAGTGGGCCTTCGTGCTATCCAACGTTTTCTGGGGTTTGCAAATTATTACAGACAGTTTATTCCGCACTTCTCCACGCTCATGGCCCCGCTGGTGGCACTTACGAAGAAAAATGCCAACCCCAAATCCTGGCTTCCAGAAGCTCAAGAAGCCTTGGAGCGCCTCAAATCTGCATTTGCTTCTGCTCCTGTTCTGTCTCGCCCGGACCCGCAGCGTCCGTTCGTCCTTGAGGTGGACACCTCCTCAGTGGGTGCAGGTGCCGTCCTTTTACAGAAGAATTCCTCTGGAAAACTGCGTACTTGCGTTTTTTTCTCAAAGACCTTCACTCCAGACGGACAAAATTATTCGATTGGTGATTGCGAATTACTGGCCATAAAGTTGGCCCTAGAAGAATGGCGGCACTTGCTGGAGGGGGCTCGCCATCCCATCGAGATCTTCACGGATCACAAAAACCTCCTTTATCTCCAGTCTGCTCAACGACTAAATCCTCGACAAGCCAGGTGGTCCCTCTTCTTCGCCCGCTTTGACTTTTTCCTTCACTTTCGGCCTGCTGAGAAGAACGTCAGGGCGGACGCCCTTTCTAGATCCTCGGACACTGTGGGCTCAGAGCCGCCTTTGCAGCACATAATTCCTCCAGAACGTCTCCTCACGGCGGCCCCCGTGGATCTTAAACATCTACCTCCGGGGAAGACCTACGTCCGCCCTGCCATGCGGCCTCGTATTCTGAAGTGGGGACACTCTTCCCGAACAGCTGGCCATCCTGGAGTACATAAGTCTCTGCAATTAATCTCTCGCTATTATTGGTGGCCCACCCTCGCTCAAGATGTTAGAGACTTCGTCCTGGCCTGCACCTCCTGTGCCCGTAACAAAGTCCCTCGCCTCAGACCCGCGGGTCTGCTGCTGCCTCTCCCGGTGCCAGAAAAACCTTGGTCCCATATAGCCATGGACTTCGTTACCGACCTCCCGGCCTCCTCGGGTAACACGGTCATTTGGGTGGTGACCGATAGGTTCTCAAAGATGGCTCATTTTGTTCCTCTGCCCGGGTTACCCTCCACTCATCAGTTGGCCCAACACTTTTTCCAGCACATTTTTCGGCTACATGGGCTCCCGTTGCATATCGTCTCTGATAGGGGGGTCCAGTTTGTGTCAAAATTCTGGAGGGCTTTGTGTGCTCAGTTGCAGGTTCAGCTGGACTTCTCGTCTGCATACCACCCTCAAACCAATGGGCAGGTAGAGAGGGTTAATCAAGTTTTGGGGACCTATCTCCGACATTTTCCGCCCGTCAGGATAACTGGTCTGACCTCCTCCCATGGGCGGAATTTTCATACAGTTCTTTAGACGGAGTCCTCTGGAGCCTCTCCCTTTTTTATTGTGTGTGGGCTACATCCCCGCCCACCTCTCACTCTGCCTACCTCGTGTCACGTTCCAGCCGTGGATGCCCAAGTACGGGACATCAAGGCACTCTGGCAAGTCACACGACAGGCCCTTCTATGGGCCTCCACTCGCACCAAAGTCCAGGCCAACAGGTACCGGAGACCTCCGCCCATATTTAAGCCGGGGGATAGGGTTTGGTTATTAAGTTACAAGTTAGGCCCTAAGTATTTGGGCCCTTTTGTGGTACTTCGGCAACTAAACCCGGTGTCCTACAAGCTCCACTTACCTCCCACTCTGTGTGTCCCGAACGCCTTCCATGTCTCTCTCCTCAAGCCTGTGGTGCTGAATCGCTTCTCCCATGGATCTGTCTCGCCTTCTTGCGTGGCCGACTCTGATAACATCATTGAGGTCAAGGAGGTGCTGGCGGAGAAGACAGTGAGGGGGAAGCGGTTCTTTCTTATTGACTGGAAGGGGTTCGGACCGGAGGAGCGTTCGTGGGAACCTGAGGCCAACCTGTCACCTGACCTCCTCTCCAGGTTCCAAAAAAAAGAGGGGGAGACCTAAGGGGGGGTACTGTAATGGGGGCTGGCGCAGGCGCCGCTGTCCACCGCGGCCGCCCCCCGTGCCCGCAGGGGGTCCGGCGCGGGTGCCACGGCTGACTGCGACCACCCCCCTGCGGCCCGACCGCCGGCTCACTTACCCGTCCACACTCCTGTGTACACTGATCCTGCCTGTCTGGGGACTATGGAGGCCAATACACCAACTCTACTTCATTGTCATTGAACCACTCCTTCTCCAACCTTGATGTATGCTTCAGGTCGTTATCCTGCTGAAACACTATGTCGTCCTTTTCATACCCATGAAGTAATTCATCTTGTAGGATACTCACATATAGCTCAGCATTGAGATCAACATCGATTCTTGTCAAGTATTCAACATCTTTGACTGTGAAACACCCACATATCATCAGGCTTCCTCCACCGAACTTGACAGATTCTTCAGTTTCTCGATACATTAGCCCCATTTTCCCTTGATTCTTCCAAACCCATTTGCCCTCATAAGAGCCCGGTCTATTGACTTTTATCTCATGGCTGCAAATCACCTATTTCCAATCTTCCATTTTTCATACATTTTTGCAAACTCGAGTCAACGCTTCTTGTGAGGAGGCTTCTTCCCCTTTTTTCGGGCCATCATTCCAGTGTAATGTGTGTTGCCCGGTGCCTGCATGAATGTCGGTGATCTCAGTCACAGGCATACGAGTCACCTCCACTGTCGTGTCGCATTGGAACTAATAGACCTTGTGATGAGTCAATGGGTTTTCCTGGACGTCCACCTCTTGGTTTTTGAATGGATGGATGAACTTCATTTCATATTCTTCCAGCTGTCATTCATGGCCTCTCATAATGCAGTTTGGCAATTTTCTTGGCTGAAAGACCGCTATCGATGACCTGGATGATGCGACCTCTCTTTTCTTGGGAAATCTTCATGGCTGCTCGAACCAATGACCTTTAAATTGAGATTCAGTCTAATAACACACTGAGCTATTAGGGAATGTGAGAACAGGTTGTAATTTGTAGTATACAAGAAGAAAAAGATTGTCTCACCACCAAGAACAAAACAGTAACAATACAGTTACATGACAAGAATCTGCATAACTAAGCATATGCTAAATAGTTGCAGGTCAAAGTTATGTATGAGATAGCCAAGATGATTGTCTATAAAAATTGGTAGTCTCACATTGAAAGCTGTAGTGGATGGTGAGATATGGAGCCTGAAAGTAAAAAGTTCAAAACATTGTTACCCTTTTGCTTGTCGGTGTAAGATATATTTATTGGATTCGACTTCAGAACACAACAAACCTTAAAAAAATTGTAAATATGCAAAAAGCTGCAATAAGTGGGGAAAAAAACTAGTTTTCAACAAAAACTTCCTGAAAAACATTTGTTGAGTCTATGAATTTGTTCTGAGAAATAGTATCGCCTCCATCAGATCCTCCTTCATAGTCGGTCCTTTTTATGACGACCGACTCCTGCAAAATGGGCACCGACTGCTGTATACACATTTACACACATACATTATAAACAGCTATAGATACCACACATCTGTATACATACTAGTCACATTTCACATATATACAAATACACATTTACACAGCCTGCAGATACATATATACAAATGTATACACATACATAGAGACATTACACATCTGTACAAACATACTGTATACTTCACATATATACAGGTACACTAGTACACAGCCTGCAGATAAGTATACCAATACATATGCACACACAAACATGCAGCTTTAGACAGACATACTATACAAGCATATAGTTACACTTCATCTATCTATCTATCCTTCCAGTAGAACAGGACATGGTTCCAAAACTTCATTAAGAATTATGATTAGAGTCAATTTGTTCCTCCAATTTAATTACATTACATAACATACATTGTTCTAGTCAAAAATTATATTGCAAAGTTGTGTTCTTCTGATATGGGTATTATACATCCTAATTAGGGATGAGCGATTATAATTGACAAAGTTGAAATCGGTACGGTTTTTAGGTTGATCGGAAATTTCCGATCACGCAATATTTTAGGTGAGAATCTGCACATAATCTATTACTATCACGCCATATTCGGCACTTCCTGTCAGGTGGGCGGCCAGCCAATCAGCTTAGGGCATGGGGCAGGGTGAGCTGGGTGTGCGAAGTCATGACTGTGATGTGTATAGTTGTCATTGGCTGGAAAAATCACATGACCTCGTTTTGCATAGAACAGCCCTTCCTGTTCATCAACAGTGTTTCGGTGTCTCTCACTAGAGCAGGACGTGTGCTAGGTCTCTCTCAATATAGCTCAGCTCAGAGACACAGTTCTCTTTATTCATATACACAACTATGATTTTAGCTGTGATCATTAGAATATAGGTAGATTAGAGAATTTCAGCTCTTAGTTAGTTAGACAGAGACTTTTAAAGAAGCATCTAGCGCTGTACAGCCGCAGGGGGAAGGGGAGTGGGTTGGTGCTGGCGAACACAGAAAGACAGGCAGGCAGGCTTGTGAAAGGAGATTGTATATTGTGCAGCCCAGACTCTGCTTTGAACCTGCATTTGAAATGGCTTTTTTTTTACCAGTTTTTGGCCAGCCCAGTTTTGTTCAAAGAGCCACCTTGTACTTATATTAGGATACAGAAATTTTCTAGTAACTGCAGGTATATTTCATTGATGCAAAACCCACCTTTTCTTATCTGTATAACTTTTAAATAGCTGTTTTTCACTTTGGCGCAGGCAAGTTTTGTTCAAAGAGCCACTTTGTACTTATATTAGGATACAGAAATTTTCTAGTAACTACTGTTGTATTTCATTGGTGCAAAACCCACCTTTTATTATCCGTATCACTTTTAAATAGCTGTATTTCACTTTGGTGCGGCCCAGTTTTGTTCAAAGAGCCACCTTTTACCTAAATTTGAATACAGGAATTTTGTAGTAACTGTTGGTGTATTTTATTGGTGTAAAAACCACCTTTTCTTATCCGTATAACTTTTAAATAGCTATATTGCACTTTGGTTCGCCCCAGTTTGTTTCAAATAGCCACCTTGTACTTAAATTTGGATACAGAAATTTTGTAGTTACTGTTGGTGTATTTCATTGGTACAAAAACCACCGTTTGTTATCCGTATAACTTTTAAATAGCTGTATTGCACGTGGTGCGGCCCCAGTTTTTTTTAAATAGCCCCATTATAGGGCAATTTTGAGTAACTGTTCTCGTTTGTCATTACTGCAAAAAACGCAATTTCTCATCCGTGTAACTTCTGAATATTTTTATTGCGCTCGGTGAATCTCAGTTTGGCGCAGATAGCGCAGTTGTATGATAGTTTGTTGAAAACTATCAATTCCTAGTCCTACTGTGCAGTTGTAAATTCCTGGGACTGAAGGAAGAACACTGTTGATTTTGTCTTACGGTTCTTCCACCAGACCGCATTTCACAGGTATTCGCTAGAAACAATTCCGTTTCTAATCCTAGTAGGCTGTAGGAAATTAGAGGGATTTAAGAATAGCTGTGATTTGCCGCCTTTCAATAAGAGACTGTCAAAAACTCTTCTATGCCTTCTTAAATTTTAATCTTTCTGAACATGGAGCGAAATGCAGGTGGTAAGCGAGCAAAGAGGGGTGTAGGACATGGTGGTAGAGGTACGACAGAAGGTGCTCCTCCCAGTGCTGGCGACAACACGCATGCCAGCGGATAGTCAGTTGCAGGACCGTCAGGCCTGTCATCGCTGGGTCAGAGCCCTGTGAATCTCAGTAAAGAACAGCGTCACCAATCTGTTCTTCAGTGGTTAATGCAACCTGCATCCAGCAGTCTTACCTCCTTGTCCTCCCAGTCATGGCCACAAATGTCATCATCATCATTGTCATGTGGGTTTTGGGGTCATGCTGCGGTCCAGGACAAGCATAGTCAATGTCCTGTTGAACTAAAATGGTTATTGAAAGACTCCTTTTTCCGGCACTTTTAAGGGTTTAAGGGTCATGCTGCGTTCCAGGACAGGGATAGTCAATGTCCAGTTCAACTAAAATGATGGTTCAAATAATACTGCCTTCTGGCACTTTTTAATCTGTAGGTCATGCAGGCTTAAGGGTCATGCTGTGGTATAGGAGAGGGATAGTGAATAGTCGTGACTTTTTCTGTGACTCTTGTTGCCTAATTGTCTTGCCTAAGATGTAGCACGTATCCATTTTACTGTTGTGGATGTTAATTCCAGCCTCTCCAGCCCTGTTTGGGTGTAAGGCCGTGTTCACACGGCTTATTCACGCCGTATTTGCGAGCCGGATTGCGCTCGCAAATCCGGCGTGAATAAGGGGCGGGTGCGGGGGGGGGGCTGAGGCGCGGACCGCCGGCCCGATAGAGTTGCATTATACACGGCTCGTTATGTGCATGTCACTTTCTCCCCGCCCGGCGGATACTCCGAGCTGGGAGGATCGACTGAATATACTGTTCTCTATGAGAACGGTGGATTACCGTAATGACTCCGACGGATTGGCGCCGTATTGAAGCGCAAATCCGGCGCGGAATACGGCGCCAATCCGTCGGCAAATAAGCCGTGTGAACGGGGCCTAAGAATGAAGCTGTTGTTCCTCTCCCATAGACTTTAATGGTCATCGGCGATAATCTATTATCGGCTATTGGATATCGGCATGATAATTGACGATATCGACTATGGATCCGATAACTATAGTTGACACAATTGCTCATCACTAATCCTAATATAACTAAAATGGAAATGGAAACTCTTCATGATTTGGATAACAATTGTAATTTAACAGTCAAACCCAATGACAAGGGATGTGTGACTGTGATTACGGATACTTCAATGTATTTAAAAGAGGTGTATCAGCAATTGAGTGGTGAGACAGTATATAAAGAACTGACGTGGATCCAAAGAGGATATATTTGGATACAATTGTAAATATTTGGAATAATGGTTTACATAAGAATATACCAGAACAGAAACTATTTGATTTTTGGAAAATAGATTATCTACTACACCAGTGCAAAAGACAATTTGCTATTGATATGGAATGGTTCAGAGAGTGAGGCATTACCTTTCTAGAATATGTAATTAATAACCCATATAACTTAAAGTTTACTTTTGAATTCAACCAGAATAAGGTAAAAATTTTGGACATCAATCTAGAGGGTTCTTTTGAGCAGGGTATTTTTATTTCTCCATATAGGAAGTCTACTACAGCGAATTCTATTTTAGCTGCTACATCATGCCATCCTCAACATGTTATTACTAATGTTCCAGTAGAAGAACTTATTAGATATAAAAGAAATAGCTCCAGTGAGGAAATTTTATCCGAGATACTCAGATAAAATATTGGATGAGGCTGTGAAAAAAGTATGCACTATACCCAGGGAAAAATTATTAATTAGAAATGAGAAAAACATAATCTACCCAGAGTAAAATAAGATTTATGACACAATATAGTCCACAGTACCACTCTATCATTAAATTGTTAATAAATATTTACATATGCTTAAAATAGACCCTGATTTTAATAGAATTCTACAAAAAGAAAAAATTTGGTTTCAATTAAATTTGACAAAAGAAAAAAATTTGGTTTATTTCAAAAAGCACCAACTATCGCTGCACATATTTCCCCTAGTCTTTTTACATCAGATTATACTCAGCAAACACATTGGCTGCCTGTGAAAGCTTTTCACAAGTGCGGACATACGATTTGCAAGGTTTGCAATTTTGCAATGTGTACTAAAAACATGAATTTCTTATGTTAAAGGGGTTATCTCACTACATTGATTCATCTTACCTCAGTCCTGTTTTCTTGGTTTCACTTTTAATTCAGGGGCGTGTTTACTGGCTTCCACTAGGCTGCAGTAGAAGCCAGGTCTGTAGCTATAGCGACCAGCACTGGCAGCCTATCAGGAGAGATCAAACAGGTCTGTAGCTATAGCGACCTGAGGAGCTGATGCAGCCCATACAAGAGGGGAAATCTAGGAAGAAGTTGGACAGTGTTAATGGACATATATTGCAAATATCTTTAACATAAAAAGCAATCCTTGTAGTGAGACAACCCCTTTAATGGCAGACGTTTTGTAATGGATACATATTTCAATTGCAACTCCAAAAATATTTATGTCACTCAATTGCACACAATGTTGCCTTCAATATGTGGGCTTTTCTACAACTTCACTGAAAACACATATTAGAAAACACATTTCAGATGTAGCTAATATGAATGTATTTTGTATTTTTGCAACATATCGTTATTTCAGAGAAATACATGCAGGCAGCTTTCCTTCTTTTAAATGCGTGGGGATAGAAAAAATCAAGTTAACAGTAAGGTTATGAAAGAGGAACATAATAACAATGTTTCCGAGTTACGCTTTGCAGGTTTACAGAGAGTGTTTTCTCCAGCAAATGGGGTAGATAGACATACCCGTATTTTATAATGCGTGGCTGTGCAGAAGGATATGAAAGCAACTATATATCCAACAGAGCCATCTAATCTTAGTCTTGAAGAGATGAAAGCACTAAAGTGGCTCAAAAATAATATTGATCTAGTGGTGAAGCCCGCCGATAAGGGGGGAAATATCGTCATCATGCATAGGGAATATTATATGGAAGAATCAAATCGCCAATTGAATGACCTTAATACATATAGGAAGTTACAAAGGGACCCGATAGAAAAATTTGCTGAAAAATTAAAGGACCTTTTAAGACACGGTTTGGAGGTTTTTTATCATGTAAATTGGTGAAAAAACTTATCCCAATTAATCCAACAAAACCGAATTGGTATTTTTTGCCCAAAATACACAAAAATGCTGAGCGACCACCTGGTCGACCTATCGTGAGTTGTAGGGGTTCATTGACTGAACCCCTATCCCAATATCTCGATTGGTACTTATGTCCGATGCTACAACATATTCCATCATACTTGATAGATACCAAACATTTGATACAAAATTTGGAAAGCATAAAAGTCTTGCCAGAGTATAGTGTTGCCACAATTGATGTGGAAAGTCTCTATACTCGGATAAGACATGAAGATGGTATCAGAGTAATTAGGACTATGTTGGATAGACAAAATATCAAGGTAGAACACATAGATTTCATATGCCAAGCTTTGAGCTTTGTTCTTGAACATAATGCGTTTCGTTTCCAGGATCAATGGTACCTCCAAACAACAGGAATCGCAATGGGAACGCCAGTTGTTCCCACGTTTGCTAATCTTTTTTTAGCTGGGTGGGAAGAGATATATGTGAGAACTACTCAGAACCCCTATCTTTAATATATAGTCGAATGGTCGAGATTTATCGACGACATGTTAGTCATTTGGTCAGGTACACAACAACAATTCCACGATTTTGTCGCATACCTTAATATCAATTTACATCAGAGTATGGGGACAAAAGAGTAGAATTTTTGGATGTGGTGGTTATGTTGAAAGAGGATAAAGTAGAAACGAAAGGATATCGTAAATCCAATGCAACCAACAGTTTTCATCCACCGTACACTAGGAAAAGCCTACCATATGGTCAATTCGTTAGACTCAAAAGAAACAATAGTAACTATGGTGACTTTGTGGAACAATCTACAGAACTGATTAATAGGTTGAGGGAAAAAGGATACAAGGAGGATAATATCTCATATGCATTTCAGAAAGCAGCTAGCAAGGATAGACAAGAACTTTTGAGAAATAAAGAAAGACAAAAACAAGGTGAGCGAAGTATCTTTACGTTTAGATATAATCCCCTAGTGGATAGAATAAGAAACACCATAAGAACATTGGCATATTTTGCAAAGTGACTCCCAAGTACAGGACAAAACAGAACAACCACCAATAGTATCATTTAAAAGATGTAGAAATTTGAAAGATGTATTAGTAAAGAGCAGGTTGAGACATCCAAAAAATAACTGGTGGATGAAATCTATACCACAAGGTAATCATAAATGTGGCATTTGCTCATTTTGTAAATATATGGATACTAGTGTAGAATTGAAGATGGGAGAGATAACCTGTAAGGTAAATCAGCTTATAACATGCAGGTCGGATTTTGTAGTTTATGCTATATGGTGTAAATGCGGATTTTATAACATAGGGAAAACTATAAGACCCTTATTTAAAAGAATAAGGGAACACATTTACTCTTTAAAAACAGGGAAAGGTTCCCCGAGGTTCATTCAACACATGAAAGAGGAACATAATAACAATGTTTCCGAGTTACGCTTTGCAGGTTTACAGAGAGTGTTTTCTCCAGCAACTGGGTTAGATAGACATACCCGTCTTTTACAATGCGAGGCTCAATGGATATTGAGGACTGAGGCATTGGGAAGAATACGTCTGAATGATTGTAATGACCTGTCTTCATTTTTGTAGTGTAAGTGTTTTAAAATTACTTTATATTAGATAGATGTTTTGTTACATGTTTCGTATGGATGTCATGTGATCCAAACAACGGGAAGTTAAAGGGCGTGGACACGCCGCTCCCGTAGTAGCCGAGAAGAAGCGCGAGCAAGCGCGAAACAGCTGTTGCCTATGTACGATCGCTTCCAATGTCTCCCCCTCCACGGGATATTTTGCTGAAATAAAGGAAGAAATTTTTACGTCATATGGTGAGTGCCGAGTGTTTTTCTTCTATTTTTCCATGTATATTCAAAGGACTATTGCTGTTACACTCAGAGCACCACATTATACGTATGTGGATTGCATGGGAGAACTGAACCATATCTAAGGCGTAATTGGCAGTGCCGGGGCATTAACTCTTTCCTACACGATTTGATTAACAGTAAGGTAATATTGTGACTCTGTTAAAAACTAAGGAGGGTAGGTGGATCTAAACTTTGGACACTAAAGTGCCAAAAGGTATGAAAATGCATCAGGACATAATGCATTTCTATTGACGAATGTCAAATATTGCTTTTAGCATTTTTATTGATAATTATGTATATATGTTATATTATTATTTTGTTTATTTATTTATTTTATTTTTTTTATTTATTTTGTATATGTGTGCGTTTTTTGGTTTATAAAGGGTTACATTTGTCTAGTTACCGCCCTAAAGAGTGTGGAGGATACCTTCTACTTGTATAAGCTTGGACTCTATGGTTATTTGGTTTGCTATGGATTTAGGTGTTTGCCAAAAAATGTCAGCATCTTGCTAATATTTGCATTAGCATGTACTGATACATATGGATCTCTTTCAATATGAAGCAATAATAAAGATGGAATGATTTTCTAAACTTCTCAGCCATGGAATAAAGGATTTATCTGCACATAAAGGTGACACATTTTGTCATCCTTAAACTGGTAATAAACATGTGATTAAATATTTTTTGACATGTAATCCGGATTGGGTTGTATACGCATTGTGGTGTCCTTGTAAATTAATATACATTGATGAAACCAGATGTGATGTAAAAACATGTATTAATCAACATAGATACACCATTAGAAAAAGTGTGTGTGGTGCGTAATTGGTATATATGCCTGTTGTGTATGAGATGTATACTGTATATACAAACATTTTCAATTGAAACAAATCACTGACACTAAGGATATGTTCGGCTTAAAATGGGACATATTTCGGCTCTTATTTCGCGCCATACCGAATTAAATATGGGGTGAAATACTTCCCATTCATTACGGTAATCCACAGTTCTCATAGAGAACTATGGATTACGTCTCCTCTTCCCGCTCGCACAATACTGCGAGCGGGAAGAGAAGTAATATGTCAATTATTCATGGCGTATATGTGCCGCGAACAATGAATGTCTATGGGGCCGGCGGGCTGACGACACCCCCCCCCACTACCTCCCGCTCCTGAGCACATGGCGTAATTGCGGGCGAAATATGTCCCGCATTTATTGCCGTGTGAACCCTGCCTTAGGAGGGCATGTATGAAAACTGTCTTGTTATAAGACTTTCTTTGTTGCCAATTTCATTCTTTCAGATCACTAGATGAAATGTAAGGGGAACTCTAATTGGTTGCTATAGGCAATAAAGAAAGTCTTAGACCAAGACAGTTTTCATACATGTGGCCCTAAGACTTTTGTTTACAGCACCTCAGAAGACTTTCAGCTCATGCTGAGTTATTTATTTTTGTAATTAGCTGATAGACTGATAGAAGCACCACGGTCTCCTAGCTCATGGGTGCTGAGTCGTCAGTGCCATCTAAAATAATTGTGAACCCTAGTCTGCTTCATGGTTCCTGCAGTGTATTAATTCATTTCATTTCCCACTGTTTTAGATTAGGTTTCAAGGACACAGGACATCAATAAGGGCAGACAAGTCTTTTTGTGACAATGGTAGCTGGAGAATAGGGGAGCAAAAAAGATGAGAGGCCTATATTATCTAGAGAAATCAGGAATGCTCTCTGCACAGATCCCTGATGATATTAATCTTAAAACAATTTATCCCAAGATTTCAATGACTTATGTTTGGTACATAGGGAAATGTAGGGGACAAACAAAATGTGTCCCTATTTCAATTAATCTTGAATCGTGAAAAAAATTACAAAATAGACTTTGCTAAAACTTTTTTTTACCATAATGAACGGCGGCGTTGGAATTCCAGCCTCTAGATGTTAAACCGACTGTATGAACAGAGAAAGGCCATTAACGATTTTTTGATGATCCAAGCGGACAGGAATACTCCCTTATGTAACTTTGATGTCAGCCAGTGGCAGCTCATGCGTGACACCTGCCATTTGCACAGGCCCTTTGTGGAGGCCATGTTATTTGTCAGTCGCCAGGACTACGGGATGAATAACATCATTCCACTGCTTGATATCCTGGAACAGATGCTACAAAATCTGTCTGGTCAGGGGACTGGAGACATGGCGACTACATCTCATGGCCACATGAGTCCGGTGGGAGCTGAACTGGAGGAGGAGGACATTGGAACACAAACAGTGTCTGACAAAATTAGTGGTTTTTCTACTTAGGTGACAGGAGAGGAGGAGCAAGAGCAGCCAGAGGAGGTAGAGGGAGATGAGGAAGACGAGGCAGATGACCCAGACACACTGTGGCAGTATTCAGTGGAGATGGAGGCAGGGAGTCCCTCAGAGTCCCTTGTGCAGATGGTCCGTAGCATGCTGATTTGCCTGGCTAGTGACAGCCAAATAGTCACCATCCGGCAGAGGGATGACTTATGGCTCTCCACCCTCTTAGACCCTCGCTACTGGTCCAAAATGGGACTTTTTTCCACCTGCCGAGAGGGAGGAGAAACTCACGTACTATAGAGAAATCCTATGTAGTCAGTTGGCCGTTGCCTATGTGCGCCATAGTCTATCCTCTGACAGATCTGACCGGGGGGTTCCTCATCGCTCACATACCACTGACACGGCTGCTGTAGGGAGATGGGGGCGTAGGAGCAGTACTAGCTCCATCAGCAGCAGCCTAAGTCTGGAGTCGTTGATGAGCAGCTTCCTTCACCCACATAGTGAGGAGAGTACTCAACAGCAGCAGCAGGACCTGGAGCAGACCCTGAACCAGCAGTTGGCGGTCTAATTGGACAGCACTCTGCCACCCCAGGTAGAAGATCTGCTGGACTACTGGCCAGCCAAACTGAATGTGTGGCTGCAACTTGCCGAGTTTGCACTGGAGAAGCTGTCCTGCCCGGCCAGTAGTGTAGCATCAGAGTGGGTGTTCAGTGCAACGGGGGCCATAGTTACCCCAAGGAGAACTTGCTTGTCCACCCGAAATGTGGAGAGACTCACTTTTGTCAAGATGAATCAAGCATGGATCGGCCAGGATTTCCACACACCAATACCTTAGGTATCAGATTAGATCAGCCATGACGCCTCACCAAAACTTTCTGAAGAAAAGACAAAATGAGATACAAGGATGAGAGGGGAACGGGTCATATTGTTAATCCACAAGGTTCTACATATAAATATTGTTTTATCTAATGTTCTGTGGCTAAAAAATGAGATGTTGCTCTAATCTCCAAATGATGTGACCTTAGGAGCTCCAGCAGTGGAAATCCAGCTCTGCCCCATCTATAAACTTACTTTATTGATTCCTCACTCGTCCAGGCTTCTTTTACATGTTGTCCTATAGGCCTATAATGAAGAATTCAGAACTGGTTAAAATCATATAAATTTGGCCAATTAGAAACATTCATAAACTGTCTGTATCTCAGCAAGACATATACAGGAACAATAAACTGAGTAATCTTAGTTAAAGGAGTCAAAAGAAGTCATCTCTATTTTAGAATAAACATGAAAAAAGTCTTAAATTTAAACTGCACTCCCCGGATTTACTCCTATATCCATAATATATGTCAGACTCCGGATAAACCCTCACTTTACATAATGAAACATGTGCTGTATAACTGGTTATATTTGTAGTTGTGTGTATAAGTGTCTGCCATGTTTATACTCCTCAGATGGGCCATAGGGAGCTATATAATAAAGATACTAGGGTGGGATCTTTATATAACAAAACACTATGGATCACAGCATTACACAGAGATCTAGGGCAACATGTATGAACGTTCACTCTATTTTTAAATAGGTGCATTACAGAGCGCCCGCGGCCATTTGTAATACGCCTGAGATCAGTGGGCGTGCTAGAGGCGTGTTGCACTACAAACGTACGAAGCTGCAATTGAGGAATCACCTAAGTCAGTTTATAGATGGGGCAGAGCTGGATTTACACTGCTGGAGCTTTCATGATCACATACATAGGGGTTGAGCTATAAATACAAGAGGCCATGTGTATGAAACCTGCCCGGGTCTAAGACTTTCTGTGATGCCCAAAGCAGCTTTTTTATTTTTCCAAAGCACAATATAAAAAGAATGGGGAGTTCTCATCACTGACGGATGAAAGGAAGGGCAACATGATCAGTGACGTCAACGCAAAATGACTGGAGACACCCTCTCCACTCTTTCGGGGGGATCTACATGTATCAGTGTTTAACAGAGCAGGTTCTGTCATAATCTGTGGAATCATCTGATGTTGGTGTAAAAGGGATGCGCTCTTTGACGCTGTAGTAGGATCTTAGCTCTCAGCTCAGTTCTTTCCAGCTGGCGCTGACATTACCTTGTCAGGCTGCGTTCCCACTTCAGTTATTTGATCAGTTTTGCCACTGTAAGTGCCCAGGGAAGTGAAGTGTGAAGCGATTCTAAGAGCGACGGCAGTCATCTGCATGTCATACTAAAACACAGCATTGTATGAAGACCAAACCACACTCCCTATGCAATTTTGAGCATGGCACAATGTTCTACAACACCCTACAGGCTCTCCGCAGCCAGGAAATAGCTGTTTTTAACACGATTCCCCGCGAATAAATTTGTGTCGAAAAGAATTTTGCCGGAAATTTCGGTGAACTTGGCGAATCGAATTTTTGAGAAATTCACCCATGTTACATAGTTCCATAGTTTGCAAGGTTGTAAAAAGACAAGACGTCCATCCAATTCAGCCTGTGTTGCTAAAGTGTTGCTAAAGTGTTGATCCAGAGGAAGGCAAAAAACCCCAATGAGGTAGAAGCCAATTGAGTCATTTGAGGGAAAAAATTCCTTCCCGACTCCAATCTGGCAATCGGAATAATCCCTGGATCAACGACCCTTCTCCAGAATCCTAGTCACTATAACTTGTTATAGTATTACACTCCAGAATTGCATTCAAACCCTTTTTGAACTCTGTTAGTGAATTCACCATGACAATTTCCTCTGGAAGAGAGTTCCACAGTCTCACTGCTCTAACAGTAAAAAAATTCCCTTTCTATGTTTATGTAGAAACTTTCATTCCTCAAGACGTAGAGGATGCTCCCTTGTTCGTGTTCTTGATACAGTCCTGGGTATAAATAAATATTGAGAGAGATCTCTATATTGACCTTTAATATATTTAAACATATTTATTATCTCCCCCCAAAGCCGTCTTTTCTCTAAACTAAATAAACCTAATCTTGCTAATCTTTCTGGGTATTGCAGTCCACCCAGTCCTTTTATTATTTTTGTTGCCCGCCTTTGTGCCTGTTCAAGCTCTATAATGACTTTCCTATGCACTGGTTCGCAAAACTGTACACAATATTCCATGTGTGGTCTAACCAGTGACTTGTATAATGGGAGAATAATGTTCTCGTCATGTGCATCTATGCCCCTTTTAATACACCCCATAATCCTATTTGCCTTGGCAGCTGCTGCCTGACACTGGCTGCTACAATTACATTTACTGTCCACCAGGATTCTCAAGTCTTTCTCCATATTACTTTTACCCAGCGTTTTTCCATTTAACATGTAATCATGTAATGGATTTTTCCTCCCCATGTGCATAACCTTGCATTTATCTGTGTTAAACCTCATCTGCCATTTATCTGCCCAGGCCTCCAACTTATCCAGATCCCTTTCGAATAACACATTATCCTCTATTGTGTTGATTATTTTACAGAGCTTAGTATCGTCTGCAAAGATCGATATTCTACTATGCAATCCATGCGTAAGATCATTATTAATGAATATGTTAAAGAGGATAGGGCCCAATACTGAGCCCTGTGGTACCCCACTAGTAACAGGGATCCAGTCTTAGTATGTACCGTTAATTACCACCCTTTGTTTTCTATCTCTGAGCCAGTTACTTACCCAATTGCAAACATTTTCCCAAGTTCAAGCATTCTCATTTTACTTACCGACCTTTTATGTGGCACAGTATCAAATGCTTTAGAAAAATCTAGATATAGGACATCCAATGCCTCGCCCCGATCCAGTCTAGAACTAACTTCCTTTTTGCCGGAATGGCAACATATATTTATTTTCAGTGAGATACTAGGATAGCATCTCTAAGAAAACCTTCAAATATTTTACCCACAACAGAGGTTAAACTTACCGGCTTATAGTTTCCAGGATCACTTTTTGACCCCTTTTTGAATATTGGCACCACATTTGCTATGCACCAATCCTTTGGGACATACCCCGTTATTATACAGTCCATAGATATCAAGAATAGGGGCCTATGACATTACTTATCTCCCTTAGGACAAGCGGGTGTATACCATCAGGACCTGGGGATTTGTCTATTTTAATCTTCTTAAGACGGAGCTGCACTTCTTCCTGGGTTAGGCAAGAAACATTTAAGTTGGAGTTTACCTCATCCCTCTGCTCATCAACAGGAAGCTCATCCTCCTCGGTAAATACACTGGAGAAATTTTTTTTAATAGGTTAGCTTTTTTCTCATCGCCCTCTACAGTCTCTCCCTCAATACTTTTCAAAGGGACATTTTCTGTTTTAATCTTTTTAATATTTATATAATAAAAAAATATTTTGGGGTTAGTTTTACTTTCTATGGCAATATGTCTTTTTGTCTCAAGTTTTGCTGCCTTTATCATTATTTTACATATTTTTTTATTTTTTTCCTTATAGCTTTTTAGTGCCTCTTGACTGCCCTCCTGTTTTAGTAGATGAAAAGCTTTATTTTTGTTATTTATTGCCTTCTTTACATCCCTGTTGATTCACATTGAGTTTTTCCTGTTTCTAATTATTTTATTACCATAAGGTATGTACCTCTCAAAGTGAACGCCTAAGATGTTTTTAAAAATATCCCATTTATTATTTGTTCTGCTATTATTAAACATCTTGTCTGAGTGAATACAGTTTAGGGCCTCCCTAAGCAGAATAAAATTAGCCTTCCTAAAATTCAGTGTTTTTGTGGCTCCTCGACAAAAATCTCTATTGAAGGATAAGTGGAAATTTATTATATTATGGTCACTATTTAATAGATGCCCCTCAACCTGTACCTTTGTTACTCTGTCAGGTCTATTAGTGAATATTAAGTCTAGAAGGGTCTTTCCTCTAGTCGGTTCCTGCACCATTTGGGAAAGGTAATTATCATTAGTCATTGATAAAAACCTGTTTCCTTTATGAGAGCTACAGGTTTCAGTTTCCCAATTTATGTCTGGGTCGTTAAAGTCACCCATAATAACAACCTCATTCTGATTAGGTGCCTCATCTATTTGCCTGAGGAGTATATCTTCTATGGGTTCTGTTATATTTGGGGGCCTATAGCAGACCCCTATTAGGATTATATTACTGTTGTTAACCCCAATGTTTAAACTAAGATTTTCATTCAAAGCTGCTGGTTCTAGTGTGTTCATAGCATGTGTCCAGGCAGCCTCTTGCTGTAAGAGGCTTATCTCTAAGTTTTGTCCCTCCCAACATCTGACCTCTTCTAAGACGCACCACCGCAACTCAGAAATATTGTGATTATATTCACTGAAATGTCAGGAAACCGTGCTTTCCCCATATTTCTTCTTTTCTCCTTCGCTGTTAATTGATGCCTCACTTTGTTTCTTTTTTATCAATGTAGTACTTGAACGATGTTCGTTCAATCTCAATTTTATGCTCCGTGCGGTTTGCCCGACATAACCCTTACTGCACGGGTACTTAAGCAAGTAGACAACAGCTTTAATATCACATGCATAAAAGCCTTTCAAAAAAAACTTTTTTTACTTGTGTCGGATGCATTACAAAAGGGCCTCTAATAATTGAATTGCAATATTGGCATTTCAAAAAAGGGTAAGTACCCTTGCATTTAGGAGCTAATATCTGTTGGGAATCAATTTCAGGTTTTAAATCTGTGGACATAATTTAATTTCCTATGGCACATCCGTTTCTATACACAAAATGTGGAACATTCTTAAATAGGCTTCCATACTTACTATCTTTAGACAGAATATGCCAATATTTTTTATTGTTCGCTTTATAACTGGACTATGTACATCGTAAGTGCTGATAAATGTCAATCTATCATCATACTTGTCCCTTCATGTTTATACAACAACTGATTGCAATTCTTTCTACCAACCTCTTGACCCATTTCCTCGTAACCCCTAGCAACAAA
Source organism: Phyllomedusa bahiana (assembly GCA_025379985.1). Taxonomy (NCBI): domain Eukaryota; kingdom Metazoa; phylum Chordata; class Amphibia; order Anura; family Hylidae; genus Phyllomedusa; species Phyllomedusa bahiana. Next base: position 229,178 of record JAODAL010000994.1, read on the forward strand.
TTTCTGAATTAGTTTTTCTTTTTTTCGGCATATAGTTTATCTTATAGTGTCTTAATAATGTCCACTATCCTGCTTCTCGTAAGTTCAATACATACATAATTTTATTTGATTATAATTTCTCTTTTGGTCAAAGATGGATTCACATAAATCTGAAATGTGTGAATCATGTGTAAGGGGATTTCTCATCATGGAGTGCCATATATACAAAGTATTTTATGTAAAAAAATTTTTTTATGAGAATAAAGAGTAAACTTTTTTTATTTTATTGCCCAAAAGAAAATAATTTCTTTTTTGTAATTGTATTTAATTCTTTTATATATTTATGGTGCATTAAATGTGCATTATCAAGGGATATAGTGTTTTATTGCACTATGGCTTTGTGCCCTCCTTCTAATTATTAAATGGTATGTTAGCTACAGATGTCTGGTTGTCTACTAATGTGGATATCGGTAATTCTTGACAATGGATGTGGGGGTATACATGCCCTTTATTGGAGCTGTTGCCTCCTTACACTACCACTTGTGTTGGGTGATATAGGTTGCCTGCCCTTAAAAAGGGTTGTAGTCTATTGCCTTATTTACTTATAAAATATGGACCCAGTTTGAAGTCATATGGATAATATTTAAGAATTTCCCATTGTATTGCACCTTAATAGTCATTTTTATTGCAGTTTATATTTATAGTCATTTAAATCATGATCTCGGTTACCCATTGTGCGTGCGCATGAGGTTGGCGCATGCTCGATCTGCTCTTTAAAGGCCGTGCAGGTATTTCTAGGTTGGGATTTACATTGTGTTGTTTAAGTGTCCCTTTATTTTTATTCCCTTGATATCAGCAGTGCATATATATATATATATATATATATATATATATATATATATATATATGTGTGTGTGTGTCAAAAAAAAGTGGATATTGTAGACATTTGTGTGTTTATACATTGGTGTAAATGTGGTGAAATTTAGATTTAGGGTGATATATTTCTGAAAGGTCTTTCTCCAAAACCGTCCGACACCCTTGATAGTTTTGTTTGCTGAAATTCTTTGGGGGCGTGTTGTGCCACGTTAATAAAATTAGACACAATTATGAATGTGTCTGAACAGAATGTGGCACACAAATGTCGTACTAATCCATGCCAATTTCAAACTGCTGAGACAAATTTTGACGCACCTTTTGGCACATGTTTTGGTCTCATAGTGGGACATATTTATAAAGTATGTGTGGGTATATAGTAGATGCTTCACTTGTGTTAGGTCGCCATCCTTGGGGTCATGCTTAGCTCTCAGAGCCTCCTGCAAGCTCCACTGTCACTCTAAACTGCAGATGGCAGACCACGCCCCCCGATCACCTGTAGTAGGAGGCCTCTTATAGCCCTACACGAATTGGCCCAAAACCTGGAACGTGGGGACGGCCTCCCATCCAATACTACAACCGTCCCGGGAAAGGAGACCCATACCTGGCTGCAAGGCAGCCATTCTAGCTACCTGTGTCATTGACACCAGCAAGTCTCCAGCCCCCACCGAACCCAGACATTCGGTGGCACGTCACGTTTTCAGCAGGTACCCTGCTGAATTCTAGTGGCAGAGACCTGTAACTGCACACGGTCACTATGCCACTATATATATATATATATATATATATATATATATATATATATATGTTTGATATGTTTGTGTGTGTGTTGCACATATGGTATATAAGCCTGGTGTATATGGTGTGTATATATACACACACTTTTACTTGAAACAAATCGCTGACACTAAGGGCGACATGTCCCAACACACCAACGCCAGTTTTTTGTTCTATTTTGCGCCAAACCACTTTTGATGCCATAATTTCAATGTAAATGAACTTTCATACACCAAAACTAGGCGCATTATACGCCAGGCACGACACATTGTAATGCACCTAAAAATTATACGCTGTGCGCCTCCATTACGCAATGCGCCTATTGAGGTGCATTATATAGACTAGTATTGATATGTTATATTCCTCAGTTGCGCAATGCACCTTGAGAGGTGCATTACGTACACTACCAATGATACACTATGCACCACAATTTGTGCAATGTCTTAAGTTTACCAGACGCCAGATTTTTGAGAGGATCGGACTTTCTGTTGCACTTTGCACTGATTTAATACGCCTAAAAACTGCCGCGGCGCCACCAATCTTCAGACATGTCACCTTAAGACTTTTCTTTACAGCACCTCAGAAGACTTTCAGCTCAAGCTGAGTTATTTATTTTTGTAATTAGCTGATAGACTGATAGAAGTGCCACGGTCTCCTAGCTCATGGCTGCTGAGGTGCCAGTGCTGTCTAAAAGAATTGTGAACCCTGGTCTGCTTCATGGTTCCTGCAGTGTATTAATTTCATTCCCCACTGTTTTAGATTGGGTTTCAAGGACACAGGACTCAGCAGGATGGGTCCATGGCACTCCAGCAACAGCTCTGTCCTATTACTCTAAAGTCTTGACTGTGCAGCAGAAGATGGATCTCAGAGACCTAAATGAAGAGAAATATAAGTGTGAGATGTCAATAAGGGCAGACAAGTCTATTGGTGACAATGGTGACTGGAGAATAGGGAGACCAAAAAGGATGAGAGGTTTATATTATCTCGAGAAACCAGGAGTGCTCTCTGCACAGATCCCTGATGGTATTATTCTTAAAGCAAGATATCTCAAGATTTCAATGACTTATGTTTGGTACAAAGGGAAATGTAGGTAACAAACAAAACGTGAAAATGTGAAAAAAATTAAAAAATAAACTTGGATAAATTTTTTTTATACCATGATGGATGGCGGCGTTCAGTGTCTTGACTGCTTTTGCTGTTGGAGAGAAAAATCAATGGATCACAAAAAAATATCTTTTATCTTGATCTATTGGTTCACCCCATTGTGATATATATCAAGAGTACATGTACCCTGGTAGGCCATGGCACTACAGTAACCGAAGTAGTGGAACCTGTAAGCAAATGTTTCCTCTGGACCAATTAGAGCATGAAATACAATTTATATAAAGAGGAAGCTTAAAGTGGATTTAGAACGCCATTAACTGATATATTTCCCGGCATCTGTTAGACTTAAAGGGTTTGTCCTGGCAATAAATTTCCCTTCACAATGAAAGCTACAGGAATGATGTCAGTAAATGACTTACGTGTTTCTTTGTAGATATTTTGGAATCCACCATATTTTTTTTCTGAAGAAAAGACAAAATGAGATACAAGGATGAGAGGGGAACGGGTCATATTGTTAATCCACAAGGTTCTACATATAAATATTGTTTTATCTAATGTTCTGTAGCTAAAAAATTAGATGTCACTCTAATCACCAAATGATGTGACCTTAGGAGCTCCAGCAGTGGAAATCCAGCTCTGCACCATCTATAAACTTACTTTATTGATTCCTCACTCGTCCAGGTTTCTTTTACATGTTGTCCTATAGGCCTATAATGAAGAATTCAGAACTGGTTAAAATCATATAAATTTGGCCAATTAGAAACATTCATAAACTGTCTGTATCTCAGTAAGACATATACAGGAACAATAAAAGGAGTAATCTTAGTTAAAGGAGTCAAAAGAAGTCATCTCTATTTTAAACTAAACATGAAAAAAGTCTTAAATTTAAACAGCACTCCCCGGATTTACTCCTATATCCATAATATATGTCAGAATCCGGATAAACCCTCACTTTACATAATGAAACATGTGCTGTATAACTGGTTATATTTGTAGTTGTGTGTCTGCCATGTTTATACTCCTCAGATGGGCCATAGGGAGATATATTATAAAGATACTAGGGTGGGATCTTTATATAACAAAACACTATGGATCACAGCATTACACAGAGATCTAGGGCAATATGTATGAACGTTCACTCTATTTTAAATAGGTGCATTACAGAGCACCTGCGGCAATTTGTAATACGCCTGGGATCAGTGGGCGTGCTAGAGGCGTGTTGCACTACAAACGTAGGAAGCTACACATTTATAGCTTCAGCATGGCAAATCCAGGCGCATTACTGCTGGAACAGGTAAACCACTTTAAAAGTGGTTTAACTGAGACAGAATTGTCGCTTTGTAGCTAGAATGTGCCTGATTTATGACCCGCAATTGAACAAGTTCATAGATTCCGGCACATTCTACACTATTATTATGCACATAAAATTTGGCGTCTAAGTGCCAAAAGTCATACATGTCGCCCCTAGGGTCACATGTATGAAAACTGTACAGGTCTAAGACTTTATTTGTTGCCCATAGTAACTAATGAGAACTCCCCATTCTTTTTATATTGTGCTTTGGAAAAATAAAAAGGGAGCTTTGGGCATCACAGAAAGTCTTAGACCCGGGCAGGTTTCATACACATGGCCTCTTGTATTTATAGCTCAACCCCTATGTTTGTGATCATGAAAGCTCCAGCAGTGTAAATCCAGCTCTGCACCATCTATAAACTGACTTAGGTGATTCCTCAATTGCCCATGCCTCCTTCACATGATGATCCGAAGGCCTATAATGAAGAATACAGGTCCAGTTACAGTCATTGATATTTGACAGATTGAAAACTACCAGAAAATGTCCTTTATATAACATGTCTCATCTATATAACATGTCTCACTAACATAAGTACAAGAACCTAAGTTATAATATGAATTGTTATGCATCTTCTCATAGAACAAATGTGATTATTCTTTTTCTGTCTTCAATTATCAGATTTAGTCCTCAATGTCTCACTCTCCCCATATACCCACATATTTTAGGAAAAGAGCCCTATGCTGCATAATTGGGGCCAATTAATGACGCTAAATTAGTAGCCAGGTATATGAGTGTCCATTCGCCTCTGGTTAATATAGTGACTGTGATAAGATCCTCATAAAACAACACAATGGATCACAGACATTATTCAGAGATCTAGCATCACAGCTCAACCAAGAAAATGTGTGACCTTATGAGCTTCTGCAGTGAAAGATTTGCTCCATCTCGAAATTTACCTCAGGGATTTCTCTTTTGTCCAGGCCTCAATAATGTCAGATGTCATAGGCCTATAATGGAAAAAGCAGGTTTAGTTTACATTGATACTTGTCTATTGGTGATATACAGAAATCATCTGTAGAATCTGTTTCATATTTATTTTAAATAGATAAACCTGAATAGTTGTCCTGTATATAAACCTATTGGTCCATACAATGAGACTATATCACAAGATCACACATCACTGTAGCAACATGCTGGATGAGTATTTCCAGCAATGAGGATTATGTTAATAGCTGGAAACATAATTATAACGAGAAACTCATCTATCTAGGATTATTATGTGTCTACAACAATGGTGATCACAAAGTGGATAACAATCTCCAAGTTGACCTAAGAGGAAAGAGCAGTAGATATTGATGTTGGGTTCCTAGATGTTCTCCTGATAGCTCCAGCACAGTAGATATAATTCTGCTTCTCTTTCTGTCTCTATTAGGGTATATTCTCAAGGCAATTGTAAAATACTGGTCAGATTCTACAACTGAATCCGTCGCTATTTTACAATACCGTATATACAAAAAATGTGCTGAAAAATCTCCCCTCGGCTTATACTCGAGTCACTGTCGGCACTCAGGCGCAGCGATGGCCCGAGTGCTGACAGGGACGCTTCAGTTATATGCGGCTCCTCAGGGAGCGCATATAACTGAACGCCGAGTGAGCGCACGCTGCGCTGGCCCGGGCACTGTCCACGATCCCTTCACCTATATGCGACTCCTCCGGAGCGCATATAGGTGAAGAGATACCACTGTGGAGCAGAGAGCGAGCGCTCCGTGCTCCGCAGTGGACTCCGGGCGGACTCATAATCGCGGCCGTCCGGAGCCCCCGTCACAGGCAGCGTGTGTCATCACGCTGCGTGCGCGGCCTGATGACCTCACCCGCCTGTGCCGAGAGGACCCGAGGACCGCGCGCGGGAGGCGGACAGCGAGGAGGCGGAGCGGCGAGGGAGATGGAGCAGCGGGGAGTCAGGTAAGTGATTGTTTTTTTATTTTTTAAACTGCCTATACCTGCCTACAGCTGCCTATACCTGCCTACAGCTGCCTATACCTGCCTACAGCCGGCCCTATACCTGCCTACATCCGGCCCTATACCTGCCCTACAGCTGCCTATACCTGTCTACAGCCGGCCCTATACCTGCCTACAGCTGCCTATACCTGCCCTATACCTGCCTACAGCTGCCTATACCTGCCTTATACCTGCCTACAGCCGGCCCTATACCTGCCCTATACCCTGCCTACAGCCGGCCCTATACCTGCGTTATACCTGCCTACAGCTGCCTATACCTGCCTACAGCTGCCTATACCTGCGTACAGCCGGCACTATACCTGCCTACAGCCGGCCCTATACCTGCCCTACAGCTGCCTATACCTGACTACAGCCGGCCCTATACCTGCCTACAGCTGGCTCTATACCTGCCCTATACCTGCCTACAGCTGCCTATACCTGCCTTATACCTGCCTACAGCCGGCCCTATACCTTTCTATACCTGCCTACAGCTGCCTATACCTGCCTACAGCCGGCCCTATACCTGCCTACAGCTGCCTATACCTGCCTACAGCTGCCTATACCTGCCCTATACCTGCCCTATACCTGCCTACAGCTGCCTATACCTGCCTACAGCCGGCCCTAAACCTGCCTACAGCTGCCTATACCTGCCCTATACCTGCCTACAGCTGCCTATACCTGCCCTATACCTGCCTACAGCTGCCTATACCTGCCCTATACCTGCCTACAGCCTGCCCTATACCTGCGTATGGGGCCATATACCTGCCTATTACCTGCGTATGGGGCCATATACCTGCCTATAATCTGCTTATGGGGGACATATAACTGCCTATTACATGCCTATGGGGCCATATACGTGCCTTTTGGGACATATACCTGCCTATACCTGCATATAGGGCCATATATCTGCCTATAATTGCCTATGGGGGACATTAAACTGCCTATGTAATTTTATTGGTATCCATTTTTATTTTTAAAATTTACCAGTAGCTGCTGCATTTTTTACCCTAGGCTTATACTCGAGTCAATAAGTTTTCCCGTTTTTTGGGGCAAAAGTAGGTGCCTCGGCTTATACTCGGGTCGGCTTATACTCGAGTATATACGGTAAAAAAAAATTTTTGGGCATGGAGTTTGCAGTTGGTTTTCAGCTGGCCCATTGACACTGAACAGTACATTTACTAATGGAGATCTGGCAGAAGAATGTGCATGTTCCAGGTTTTCTGCAGAGCCATTGGTTTTGGAATCCAACCTCAGAAAATCTGTGCCGTATAGACGAGCGGTCAGATTTTCTATTGAGGTCTATGGGAATGTTATAATCAGTTTTCAAACAGATTCCAAATCTGGTCATAAAATCTGCCGTGTTCATGGGCCCTTACATTTTGTAAGAAGATCCAGTGGTGGAAACATTTGACTCCTCCTGATCTACAGTGTTACAGAATTTCTTTTGACAGATTATAACAATAAATTATGATGAGCTTTCTACCTACCCACTGATGTTCTTTAACTCAATAGGTAATACTTCCTCCTCTATATTATCTTCCTCCCTATTAAAAACATAAGATAAAAGATTAGATACAGTATTCACAAAAGTCAGTACATCACTCACATTTTTGTAAATATTGTATTATATCTTTTCATGGATCAACACTAAAGATATGACACTTTGATACTGTTACGGGTGTCCCTATGTCCCCCGTGTTGGGTCACGGGCACACCTGCATCCCTGTGGCGCCTTCTGCGGCGAGCGACGCCGCAGCCTGAGGACCGGCTCGAAGCTCGGTGCGGCACTTACCTCTCCACCCTCCGGTCCCCGCCCGGGCGAGCGCTCCTGTTGCTTGCCAGGCGCGCGCGGTACTGCAGTCAAGTTTAAAGAGACAGCGCACCGATGATTGGCTTTCATCGGGCGCTGATCCTATTTAAGTCCTGCTCTTTCCCATTACCCCTGCCAAATCGATAGTGCCCTGTGCCTAGAGAGGAAGCGTTCCATAAGTGTCTTTGCCTATACCATGTACCGTACCGTTTGTCTCTGTCCTTCGACCACGAACCATTGCCGCCTGTCCTGACCTTCCTGCCTGTCCCCGACTACAAGCTTGCTTCATGATTTTGTACCATGCCGCACCTCGGCTGCCACCGCAAGCAGGTCACGTCAAGGGTAGCCACCTGGTAGTGCTCCGTCGCAGCAAGTCCGTCCCACTTTGTGGCGGGCTCTGGTGAAAACCGCATCTAATTAGATTCCACTTCCTGGCGTGGCTTTTACCATCGCTTGTGGTGGCCCAGAGGATCCACTACCACTGACCGTTACAGTTCAATCCGGCCATGGATCCCGCCAAGGTGCCTCTTCCGAGCGTCGCTGACCTCACCACCATCGTGGCCCAGCAATCAAAGCAGATCATGCAGCAAGCGCAGCAGCTTAACCAGCTGACTACTATGATGCAGCAGCTCTCCTCTCAGGAAAAGCCCTGGCCTAGGCAACTCCACTGTGGGACTGAGGCGATCCGGTCACAGCTGATCTTGCCACTTTCCTGCAGCAGTTCCGCAGTGTCTTCAAAGAAACTACCCGTGCCTCATCTGCCGAGACCGCCTTGTTGAACTTGCAGCAAGGGAGCTCCTCCGTAGGAGACTACGCCGTGCAATTCCGCATGCTAGCGTCTGAGTTAGCTTGAAACGATGCAGCGTTGTGCACCACATTCAAGAAGGGCCTCACCAGGCAGATTAAGGATGCCCTCTCCACCCTCCATCTTCTCTAAGTGAGCATCTGGCTACCCGTATTGACATCCGTTTCTCAGAGAGACAGGAGGAGCTCCGGTCTGAACACGTCATCTACCTTGTTTTGCAACGGTGTTCCCTCGGCCTCCACTCCCTCCTTCGCAGCCAGCCATGGAAGAGGCCATGCAAGTGGACAGAGCCCACCTGGCTCCTCAAGAACTTATATGACAATGTGAGAACTTGTGCCTCTACTGCGGCAGCCCTGAAGATTTCCGTAGGGGTTGTCCGCTCCATCCGCAACGTCCGGGAAACAAGCGCACCTAGGCTTCGTGGGAGAGGTGTCCCTAGGTGTGAGCAATCCCTCTCCACGGCTCATGTTGACGGTTCTGATCACAACCAATTCCGTAATCTCGTTCCAAGTGGCTGCCTTCCGGGATTCTGGATCAGCCTGGAATTTTATGAATGCTACTTTGGTTGCCAAGTATCGCCTCTCGGTGGTCTGCTTAGAACAACCCTTGGTCATCTCGTCCGATAGCGGCGAGCTACGGAGTGACTCTATCCTTTTTCGGACTGAACCAGTGTCTCTACAAGTGGGAGCTTTGCACAAGGAGGAGATTAAATTCTTCGTGCTATCCCATTCTTCCTTGGCTGTTCTCTTGGGGCTTCCATGGCTGCAGCGTCACGCCCCTAAGCTCGATTGGAAGACAGGCGAAATTTTGCGTTGGGGTCACAACTGTCAGTCTCGTTGCCTGTCGGCACCTCACCGAGTGTGCCCCATTCCTCCTTGGCCATCTCCCAAGCCTCTTCCAGGCCTGCCGCTACAGTATCAAGATTTCCAGGACGTCTTCTCTGAGAAGCAAGTGGAGACTCTTCCTCCTCATCGTCCCTACGACTGCCATGTAGACCCCTACTGCCTGGGACTAGTCCCCCCGGGGTAGATTCTACCCGCTCTCTGTACCCGAGACTCAGGCTATGTTTACATCAGAGAAAACCTACAGAAGGGCTTCATCTACAAATCTAATTCTCCAGCGGGTGCCAGCTTCTTCTTTGTGGAGAAGAAGGATGGGTCCCTGTGGCCGTGCATCGACTACCGCGGTCTCAACAAGATCACCATTAAAAACCAGTATCCATTACCATTGATTACCAAGCTCTTTGATTGTCTCCGGGGAGCTAAAATCTTTTTCAAGTTAGATTTGCCGGGGGCTTATAACCTCATTCGGATCATTAAAGGTAACGAGTGGAAGACAGCCTTCAATACTCGGGATGGGCACTTCGAGTATCTGGTGATGCCCTTCGGCCTGTGCAATGCTCCAGCGGTGTTCCAGGAGTTTGTCAATGACATTTTCCGAGATCTCTTGTATACCTGCGTTGTCGTCAACATAGAAACTATTCTGAATTTTGCACCCAATCTGGAAGCCCACCAGTCGCATGTGCCCCAGCTTCTGAGACATTTGCATGATAACCATCTCTATGCCAAACTGGAGAAATGCCTATTCCACCAAACCAGCCTCCCATTTCTCAGGTATATTATCTTGGACAAGGGTCTGAAAATGGACCCCACAAAACTGTCTGCCGTTCTGCAGTGGCCACGACCTGCTGGCCGCCGGGCCATACAACGTTTCCTGGAATTCGTCAACTACTATAGGCAGTTCATCCCTCATTTCTCAACGTTGGTGGCACTGATTGTGGCTCTGACGTAGAAGCATGGAAACCCGATAGTGTGGCCACCAGCCGCTGAAGAGGCCTTCTCCAAGTTGAAAGCAGCCTTCTCCTCTGAACCCATGTTGTCATGGAGTGATACCGAGAGTACTTTCCTTTTAGAAGTCGACGCCTCTTCCATGGGGGCTGGAGCGATCTTCACTCAAAAGGGGCCCAAGGGCAAGACCCGGACCTGCGGGTTCTTCTCTAAAACATTTTTGCCTGTAGAATGGAACTAAACCATCGGGGATCGGGAACTGCTGGCCATCAAACTCGCCCTGGAGGAATGGCGCCACCTCATGGAGGGTGCTCGACATCTGGTTAATATCTTTACCGACCACAAAAATCTTATTTACCTTCAGACCGCACAACGTCTCAATCCCCGTCAAGCCAAGTGGTCTTTGTTCTTCTCCCGTTTCAGTTTTGTTATACACTTGAAAAGAACATCAAGGCCGATGCTTCAGATGTTATTGGAGAAGAGACCACCCCTCGGTATATAATACTACCAGAATGTCTGATATCCGCAACTCCCATAACCCTCCAACATGCACCTCCGGATAAGACATATGTGTGCCCTGCACTTTCCCATTACCCCTGCCGAATCGATAGTGCCCTGTGCCTAGTGAGGAAGCGTTCCATAAGTGTCTTTGCCTATACCGTGTACCGTACCGCTTGCTTCTTTCCTTCGACCACGAACCATTGCCGCATGTCCTGACCTTCCTGCTTGTCCTCGACTACAAGCTTGCTTCAAGATTTTGTACCACGCAGCACCTCGGCCGCCACCGCAAGCAAGTCACGTCAGGGGTAGTGACCTTGTAGTGCTCCGCCGCAGCAAGTCTATCCCGCTTTACGGCGGGCTTTGGTGAAAACCGGACCTACTTAGATTCCGCTTCCTGGCGTGGCTTTTACCATCACTTGTGGTGGCCCAGAGGATCCTTTACCACTGACCGTTACAGATACAATGTAAAGTAGTCAGTGTGCAGCTTGTATAATAGTGTAAATTTGTAAATCAGGAATATACATAATACCATCAGCCTCAGTTATAACATCAAACACATTCACTGAACCCCTGACCATAGAAGACAATGTTTTATCTGTTGGAGGAGTTTTGGTTGACCAATCACAGCATGACATACAATTTATGTAAAGGGGAAGCTTAAAGTGGATTTAGAACGCCATCAACTGATATATTTCCCGCCATCTGTTAGACTTAAAGGGTTTGTCCTGGCAATACATTTCCCTTCACAAAGAAAGCTACGGGGATGATGTCAGTAACTGACTTACATGTTTCTTTGTAGACATTTTGGAATCCACCATTTTTTCTTTCTGAAGAAAAGATAAAATGAGAGACAAAGGATGAGAGGAGCACGGGTTATATTGTTAATCCACAAGGTTATACACATAAGTATTGTTCTGTCTAATGTTCTCTGGCTAAAAAATGAGATGTCACTCTAATCTCCAAATTATGTGACTTTAGAAGCTCCAGCAGTGGAAATCCAACTCTGCTCCATCAATAAACTTACTTTATTGATTCCTCACTCGTCCAGGCTTCTTTTACATGTCGTCCTATAGGCCTATAATGGAGAATTCAGATCTGGTTAAAATCATATATATTTAGCCAATTAGAAACATTCATAAACTGTCTCTGTCTCAGCAAGACATATACAAGAACAATAAAAGGAGTAATCTTAGTTTAAGGAGTCAAAAAGAGTCATCTCTATTTTAGAAGAAACATAAAAAATGTCTTAGATCTAGGGGGCCACATGTATGAACATTCACTCTATTTTTAAACAGGCGCACTCCAATATCAGGCGAATTACAGAGCACCGCGGCACTTTGTAATACGCCTGAGATCGGTGGGCCTACTGGAGGCATGTCGCACTATAACCGTATGAAGCTACACATTTATAGCTTCAGCATGGCAAATCCAGGCACATTACAGCTAAAAACAGGTAGAGCACTTTAAAAGTGGTTCACCTGAGCCAGAATTGTCGTCTTAGCACTAGAATGCGCCTTATTTATGACCCACAGTAGAACGGGTTCATAGATTCAAGCGCATTCTACACTATTATTATGCACATAAAAATTGGCGTCTAAGTGCCAAAAATCATACATGTCACCCCTAGAGTCACATGTATGAAAACTGTCTAGGTGTAAGACTTTCTTTGTTGCCCATAGCAACCAATCAGAACTCCCCATTCTTTTTATATTGTGCTCTGTAAAAATAAAATGGGAGCATTGGGCATCACAGAAAGCCTTAGACCTGGACACTTTACATACACATGGCCCCTTGTATTTATAGCTCAATCCCTATGTATGTGATCATGAGAACTTCAGCAGTGTAAATCCAGCTCTGCCCCATCTATAAACTGACTTAGGTGATTCCTCAATTGTCCATGCCTCCTTCACATGATGATCCAAAGGCCTATAATGAAGAATGCAGGTCCAGTTACAGTCATTGATATTTAGCAGATTGAAAACTACCAGAAAATGTCTTTTATATAACATGTCTCATCTATATAACATGTCTCACTAACATAAGTACAAGAACCTAAGTTATAATGTCAATTGTTATGTATCTTCTCATAGAACAAATGTAAAAATTATTCTTTTTCTGTCTTCACTTACCAGAGTTAGTCCTCTAATGTTTTACTCTCCCCATATACCCATACATTTTAAGAAATGAGCCCTATGCTGCATAATTGGGGCCCATTAATTGCGCTAAATTATTAGCCAGGTATATGAGTGGCCATTTGCCTCTGGATAATATAGTGACTGTGATAGGATCCTCATAAAACAACACAATGGATCACAGACATTATTCAGAGATCTGGTATCACAGCTCAACCAAGAAAATGTGTGACCTTATGAGCTTTTGCAGTGTAAACTCAGATTTTCTCCATCTAGAAATTTACCTCAGGGATATCTCTTTTGTCCAGGCCTCATCAATGACGGGTGCCATAGACCTATAATGGAAATAGCAGGTTTAGTAACATTGATATTTGTCTATTGGTGATATACAGAAATCATCTGTAGAATCTTTCATATTCATTTTAGATAAATCTGTAGTTTTCCTGTATATAAACCTATTGGTCCATATAACGAGACTATATCACTAGATCACATGTCCCTGGAGCAACATGCTAGATGATTATTTCCAGAAATGAGGATTATGTTAATAGGTGGGAATATCATTATCATGAGAAACTCATCTATCTAGGATTATTATGTGTCTACAACAATGGTGATAAAGTGGATAACAATCTCCAAGTTGACCTAAGAGGGACGAGCAGTAGATATTGATATTGGGTCCCTAACTGTTCTCCTGATCACTCGAGCACAGTAGATATAATTATGGTTCCCTTGCTGTCTCTAGTAGGGTATGTTCACAAGGCAATTGTAAAATACTGGTCAGATTCTACAACAGGATCCGTCACTATTTTATAATATTTTTTTGTTTTTTTGGCATAGATTTTGCAGTCGGTTTTCGGCTGGCCCATTGACATTGAACACTACATTTACTAATGGAGACCTGGCAGAAGAATGTGCATGGTCCAGGTTTTTTTTTTAGTGGTCAGATTTTCTATTGAGTTCTATGGGAATGGTTACAATCAGTTTTCAAACAGATTCCAAATCTGGTCATATAAATCTTTGCCGTGTTCATGGGCCCTTACATTGTGTAAGAAGATCCAGTGGTGGAAACGTTTGGCTCCTCTTGATCTACAATGTCTTCTATTGACAGATTATAACAACAAATTATGATGAGTTTTCTACCTACCCACTGATGTTCTTTAACTCAATAGGAAATACTTCCTCCTCTATATCATCTTCCTCCCTAACATAAGATAAAAGATTAGATACAGTATTCCACAAAAGTCAGTACACCCCTCACATTTGTGTAAATATTGCATTATATCTTTTCATGGGACAACACTAAATATATGACTCTTTGATACAATGTAAAGTAGTCAGTGTGCAGCTTGTATAACAGTGTAAATTTATAAGTAAGGAATGTACATAATACCATCAGCCTCAGTTATAACATCAAACACATTCACTGAACCCCTGCCCATAGAGGATAGTGTTTTATCTATTGGAGGAGTCTTGGTGATGAATATTAGATGTTGGGTGTTATAGTAGTATCCGTTCCAGGGTCCACATAAAATCTTCACTGATTCTAGAATATCTTACAATGATATACATACATCTCGTCTGAGATCTCCTCATTCTCCGTGCCTTTCTTAATCCAACCGGAGAGTAAACAAGACAATAAAATTCCCCAAAAATAATGACACAATTACAACAATGGTGGCCACATAGTAGAAAGCAATCTTCAAAGAGCAAAGAGCAGTAGATATTGATGTTGGGTCCCGGGCTGTTATCCAGATAGAAAGACATCTGACTCGGCTTATGTTCATGTTGCATTGTGTAAGAAAATCCAGTGGTGAAAACATTTAGCTCCCCCAATCTAAAATGTTACAGAATTTCTATTGACAATATATGATAATAAATATGAGCTGCTTTCCACCGACCTTATGATGCTCTTTAACCCTCTATCCAGAATTGTCTCCTCCTCTATATCATATTCTTCATCTTCTATATCCTCATCCTCCTCTCTGTTGCGTAAATAAGATAAAAAATATATAGGTAAACAAGGAGAAAAATGTAAACTACAAATAGATAATAGAAAATTACTGTATTTTTCAGACTATAATACATGTTTCTTTCCCTCCAAATCTAGTGTCTTATAGTCCGAATGTACTATCTCAGGGCGGCGGGGGGTTAAACGGCAACACTAGCTTCTCGCAGCATGGCCGCACTCCAGCCTCCTGCCGGCCTGAGATAATACTGTACAGCGGCGGGCTGCGGCTATTCAATACAGCTGGCAGACACTGCTAATAGCAAGGAGGGAGCAAGCTCCGTCACTGTTGTTAACACTCTAGACACGGCATCTAGCTGAATGAGGAACAGCGCTGAGCAAAAGTTAAAAAATGTAAATCATCTCACTTCTGCCGTTTTACAAATAAAAAAGTTATTGATGAATGTCAAATATTGTTTTATTATATTTTGATAATTATGTATATATGATATATTTTATTATTATTATTATTATTATTATTATTTTATTCATTTTGTATATTCGTGTGCCTTTTTTAGTGTATAAAGGGTGTGGAGGATACCTTTTACTTATATAAGTTGAGACTCTATGGTTATTTGGCATGCTATGGATTTGGATGGGTTAAATGTTGAATTTAAAATATTGCCGGACATATAGGGATTGTGGGATTGCCCCTGATGTGTCTCACTAATGTCCACAGTCCTGTTTTTTGTAAGATTAACATTTACATAATTTTATTTGATTATAATTTCTCCTTTGTTCAAAGGTGGATTCACATAAATCTGAAATGTGTAAATCATGTGTGAGGAGATTTCTCACCATGGAGTGCCATACATACAAAGTATTTAATTTAAAACATTTTTTATGAGAATAAAGAGGTTTTTTTTGTTGGTGTTTTTAATCTTTTTATTAGTGTTGAGCGATTTTTATCGACAAAGTTGAAATCGGCAAGGATTATATGGTGATCGAAATTTCCAGATCTTGCGATAATTAAGTTTAAAATCTGTGCATCATCTATTAAGATCGCGCCATTTTCGCGCTTCCTGTTTAATTTTGGCGGCCACAAATCAGACTTACAGAATAGAGCAGGGTTGAAATATGTGGTAGTGCGGACGTCATTACTGGGAAGTGTATGGTGCGATTGGCTGGAAAAATCACATACCCGTCGTTTTACATAGAACAGCGTTTCCTGTTTCAGCCTCAGTTGTCTCCTCAGCGTCTCATAGGATAGGACCTGCGCTCTGCCGTGGGCCAAACAGCTCAGCGAAATTAGTTTATTGTTCTGCACACAGAGAACCTCTACTATTAGCTGTGATCCTTCCAATTTAGTTAGATTCTGAGATTTAACAATTTATGTAGTTATCTAGAGAATCTTAAATCAGCATCTAACGCTGTAAATTCACGGCGGTGGAGCGGGGGCGGGGGGGGGGGCCCGCGGGCGAACACAACAATGCTCAACTATAAAGAACACTGATAAAGTTCACCAAGACTTAGTGTAGACATTGTAGTTGAATATCTTTAATATAAACAGTTGCAATTGAAATATTTCCTTGATATCTGTTGGCACCTGAACATATATAGGGAATAAACATCATTTGGCTAGTAACTGCAGGTCTCTTTATTTTTTTAATTTTTTTATTAGCTGCAAAACTCCACTTTTATTATCAGTCTACATTTCAATAGGTGTTCAATTTTACTCCATTACTCCGGTGACTGTTGATAATATCCACCTTGCACGTTAAATTGCAAACCAGCAATCTTGTATCAGCACAGGTTGTTTGTTGCCAAAAAATACCGTGTATCGTACGAAAACATCACAGTATACGCGTTTTTTGACTTTTTGCGCACCCCGCACTTTCATTGACGCAGCATCTACGTAAATCTTAAAACAGCAATTCTATATTCCCACCACAGGTGAATTTAAAGTGCAAAAAATACCGTTTTTATATCAAAACATAACCAGTTTACGTGTTTTTTTGACTTCTTGCGCCCCAGCACTGATCATTGACCCAGCATCTACGTAGAAATCCCTTTTGTATTTTTTAAACAGCAAATTCTATATTCACCGCAGGAATTTGAAAGGCGCAAAAAATTAACCGTTTATTTATATCAAAACATAACAGTTTACGTTTTTTTTGACTTTTGCGCACGCCAGCCACTGTTCATTGACGCAGCATCTACGTAAATCTTAAACAAGCAATTCTAATTCACCACAGGTGAATTGAAAGGTGCAAAAAATACCTTTTATAAATCAAAACATAACAGTTATGGTTTAATTTGACTTTTGCGCACCCAGCACTGTTCATTGACGCAGCATCTACGTAAATCTTAAAACATCAATTCTATAAACAACATAGGTCAATTCAAAGGTTCAAAAATGACCGTGTATTATATCAAAACATAACAGTATACGAGAGATATTTGACTTTTTCGCACTGCTCCAGCACACTGTTCATTGAACGCAGCAATCTACGTAAATCTTAAAACAGCAATTCTATATTCACCACAGTGTGGATGAAAGTGTGCAAAAAATACCGTTTATTAATCAAACATAACAGTTAACGTGTTTTTTGACTTTGCGCACCCAGCCACTGTTTCATTGACGCACATCTACGTAAATTTTAAAACAGCAATTCTAAATTCACCACAGTGAATTGAAAGTGCAAAAAATACCGTTTATCTTATAATCAAAACATACCGTTACGTGTTTTTTACTTTTTGCGCACACAGCACAGTTCAATTGACGCAGCATCTGACTAAATCTTAAAACAGCATTTCTATATCACCACAGTGAATTGAACGGTGAAAAAAAGTACCGGTTTATTTATTATAACAAAAACATAACAGTTACGTGTTTTTTGACTTTGCGCACCCACACTGTTCCTTGTGACGCAGTAAAACATCTAACGTAATCTTAAAACAGCTATTATCTATTCACCACTGGTGAATTGTATGTAGCAAAATATACAGTTTATTATATCACAACATAACAGATACGTGTTTTTTGACTTTTGCGCACCCAGCACTGTTCATTGACGCAGCATCTACGTAAATCTTAAAACAGCAATTCTATAATTCAACGCAACAGGTGAATTGAAAAGGTGCAAAAAATACCTGATTATTATATCAAAACATAACAGTTACGTGTTTTTTTGACTTTTGCGCACCCATCAACTGTTTCAGTGACGCCAGCATCTACGTAAATCTTAAAACAGCAATTCTATATTCACCACAGGTGAATGAAAGGTGCAAAAAATACCGATTATTAATATCAAAACAAACGTTACGTTTTTTTTTTTGACTTTTCGCACCCAGCACTGTCATTGACAGCAGCATCTCTTAAATCCTTAAAGAACAGCAATTCTGTATTCCACCACAGGTGAATTGAAAGGTGCAAAAAATACCGTTTATTAATATCAAAAACATAACAGTTACGTGTTTTTTGACTTTTTGCTGCACCCACACTTGTTCATTGATTGCAGCATCTACGTAAATCTTAAAACATCAATTCTATATTCACCACAGGTGATTGGAAAGTGCAAAAAATAACCGTTTATTAAATCAACACATAACAGTTACGTGTTTTTTGACTTTTGCGCACCCAGCACTGTTCATTGACGCAGCATCTACTAAAAACTTAAAACACAATCTATATTCACCACAGTTGGAATAGAAATGGACAAAAAATAACAGTTTATTAATATTCAAAACATAACTTACGTTTTTTTGACTTTTTGCGCAACCCAGCACTGTTCATTGACGCGGCATCTGACGTAAATCTTAAAACAGCAATTCTATATTCACCACAGGTGAAGTTGAAAGGTGCAAAAAATAACCGTTTATTATATCAAAACATAACAGTTTACGTGTTTTTTGACTTTTGCGACCCAGCACTGTTCATATGACGCAGCTCTACGTAAATCTTAAAACAGCAATTCATATCACCACAGGTGAATTGAAATGGCAAAAAATACCGTTTATTATACCAAAACATAACAGATACATGTTTTTTGGACTTTTGCCCAGTCCAGATTTTTGATAGAACACCTTGCATGTAAATTTGAATCCAGCAATTTTGATTGATTAGAGGGATTTGATAATAGCTTGTGATTTGCCGTCTTTTAACAAGAGACTTTCCCAAAACTATTCCTATACCTTCTCAAATTTTTATATTTCTGACATGGAGCGAAATGCAGGAGGTAAGCAGAGCAAAGAGGGGGTAGCACATGGAGGTAGAGGTACGAGAGAAAGGTGCTCTTCCATGCTGGCGACAAACACCATGGCCAGCGGATCGTCAGTTGCAAGACCGTCCAGGCCTGTCATCGCTGGATCCATGGCCCTGTAAATCCTAAGCTAAGCGATACATCGTCGCCAATCTGTCCTTCAGTGTGGTTAATGCAACCTGCACTAGCGATTCCTTACCCTCCTCGTCCTCGCAGTCAGCTGCCACAATGTCGTCATCATCATTAAAACATCACATCTGTCCAACATGAAGCAGCCCAAATGTCAACTCGTGTACCCTCCACTGTGGATTAATCCATTTTTCTGAAGACCTCTTTTGATGACAAAAATGCGGGTGGTTCAGAAGGTATTGTGTAAAAGATCAAGAGCCAAAACAGGATGATTTTCTCTGCTCTGACGCCCATTTACCGATGCCATCAGAAGGAGGTGAAGGAGAGCCTGTCAATCGGCAAAAATCCCGGGCGGGCCTTCGGCAGACGCCTTGCAGTGTCCCCTTGCTTGTATCCCTCAGCTTCTGGATGACAGAAAGTCAGGACGACCCAGTCACCTGTGTTTGGATGAAGATATGATGACGACATTGCGGATCCAGCCATTGTCTTTTCCCGCAGAATTTGCTTGGCGAGCGCTTCATCAGTGGACGAGGAGGAAGACGATGGGGTAGTGTCATATGGGTCCCGCGCAACAAAAAGTGGAGATGGGCGGGGTCGCCAGAAGTCCGCTGATATGATTCGCCAGCCACGTCAGCGCAAACCCCGCTCCTATCGCTTTTACGCCGTCAAAAAGGTCACAGGACCTCTCAAACCTGGGCCTTCTTTGAGCAAGCCCTCTTGATTCACCCAGCGAATGTCTTATGCCGCCTTTGCCGTAAACGCATATAGAGGCAAGTAACCTTTAAGTGGTTAACCACCGACCACATGTGTTCTAGTCACATGCAGTGAATGACATGAGATGAAATGGAGGGAACACTGGCCAAAAAAGTTCCAGACCGACGTCCGGGCCCACCAACCACAGTCCACACCCCTGTCTCCGCCTCCTCCTCCTCTGGCCACCACACCAAGCGTTCCTCAGCTGCCTGTCATGTCTCTCATGAGTCATGATCAGGGATCAGCCTCCGCTTCAGCCTCCCACGTCCGCACCGAGTACCACCCAGCACCACCTGAGTACCCAACCTACCCCCTTCTCCTTCCGCCAGATTTTTGAACCGACCTTCACGCCGGTACAGCGGCCAGTTCTATCAGCACAGCCTTCTCTCTACCAGTTTGGGAGCAGAAGAAACACTTTAACCCCAAACCATCCCAAAAGCCGAAAACTCCTGAAGGGTCGGCATTGCCAGGCTTTTTGGCCTTGGAAATGTTGGCCTTTCCGTCTGGTGGAGCACGAGATGGTTTCCGCCACGTCCATGGCCCCGCCTGCCCCCACAACCAGAGCCGAGCATCAATTTCTTTTGCCAGAAAAGCCGTCCCTGCCCTGGCCAGCCCACGTGTCATTCTAAGAAATTCAAGTGCGTGTCTGCATCTGTGGTCCGGAAAAAAGTCCATCTCACCACCGACACATGGACAAGTAAGATAACGCCAAGGCCGCTATATCTCTGTGACCAGCTCACAGTGATCTGGGTGGATTCTCTGGGGGTGATCGGGCTCGTCATGCTCGCGCAACAGCTGCTTCAAACGCAGGGATGGTGCAGGCTCTTTTCCCCCTAATGGTCCTCTGGTGGCATCACGTGCCCAGAGGACACCAGGCCGTGTTGATATTAATCTTCCATGAGACAGTCCACACACAGGTCAGGAGCAGTGTAGGTCTCTAAGCAACTAGACCGTGAGCGGCTGGCTGGGTTACAAGAACCTTGTGGCCAAGGCAAGGTTGTGTGCGATAACGGGCGAAATCTTGCGGCCGCCCTTAAGATCGGTATGCTGGAGGCATCATCCCTGCTGCACATGTCATGAACCTAGTCGTCCAGACATATCAAAGAGCTACCCGGGTCTGGACTGCCTCAGAAGAAGCTCGAGGTCCTGATTCGCACTCCGCCGTACGCGACCCTGCTTCGTCCCGCCTGGACTGCGTGCCGCGACAGCTCGGCTCCCCTCAACGTCCCATTGTTGACGTTGCAACACTCTGGAAGTCCACCCTACACATGCTCCAGGCGATTGTGGCATAGCGCAATGCCATCTGCATACGAGTGACCACATGCCTGACAAGCAGCGGTACGGACCCTCGGGTGTGAACCACCGAGAGTGGAGGCAGTGAAATGGAGCTCTTCACCATCCTTGTCAGTTTTGAAGAAGCACAACAAAAATGGTCCAGTGTCGGACAATGCCCTTGCTCAGCATGAGCATGTGGTGATCTTAGATTCTGGAACGATCGTTGGTACACTCTGAAACAACAGGTCCCCCTGCCAGCGACGGATGAGGAGACGGACACAGATGCGGACACGGAGCCTTTCCTCTCCGTCAAATACCACTAGCCCGACAGTTTTCACAATTCATCGGTCCTTTCATTAGGCAGTTTTTCTGGGTCCAGAGCTAGTGCAAGGTGGCGCATCAGCTCCTCAGGGTTCTTCTCTCGCAAGTTCAGGGCTGTGTTTGAAGTTGTGCCGAGCAGCGGAGGAGAGGAGGCTAGAGGAGAGGTATTCCTAAGACAACCGATGTACCGACGTCCTGCCTTGGAAAGAGGTTGTCGCAATTTGAGGCGAGCGGCGAAGATGAAATGAAATCAGTTTGCGTATGCCCCTCGACCCAGAGGCTTGGGATATCAAGATCCATCTCTCATAATGAGTGCTTGGATGCTCCATTTTCCTCCAACATGATCCTCGGCAAAAAGACCACAAAAATGAAGACAACAGTTTTACTGGTTGGTCCACCCTCGCCTTGATCCCCGGAAACAAAACAAAATTCAGCACTTTCCTTCCACCACCCCCAAAATGAGAGAGTAAAATTCGGAAATGAGACCGTGCTGATTGATCAACTGGAGACATACTGATGCGTCTGCTTTCAAAACTTTCCCAAATGTCCCGGTGAACAACATCAGCGACGTGACAGCAGTAGAGTGCCAATTAGGCGTAGCGGCAGCTGCAGGCAAGGTGGCAGAAGCCTAATGGGTGACTCTCTGGCAATCTTGTTTACCACCTCACAAACGCAATGCAAAGCAGGGCCCACATCCAACACACAAGGAGAATCAGCTTAATCATGGGTGCGATGACTTCTGGCGTCTCCAACACCGATGTTATTTTGCATGTTCTCCGGACCAATATGACTTCGGGTATCCAAAATAGACGAATGGCCCGAAGCTGGCTCGTCACGCCCATAGATGTGTTGTCCTGCCCAGCAGCCACGTCATATCTGAGCGGCAAACCTTCAGCACTACTGGAGGAGTCATTACAGAACAAACGCATCCGCATTCTCCACAGATATATGTGGGATTCGTTTGACTTCATCAAGTTGACTCAGGCATGGACTCTGTGATGTTGTGGCCCCAATAAGCCGAGTGTCAACCGATTAGTTGCCAGTCTACTTTTCACATTCTCTTTCAAACAGAAATGGTACCTCTTGAAACTTTTTTAAAATGATCAATTTCCTTTACTGCAATTTTTATTCTCTTATTCCCAACAGTTGCATTTGGCTGGTTTTGCTTGAGGAGACTGTAAAAGACACAAGGTTCATGACAACACCGTATTCCATTTACCTCACTTTATATTAAGAAGTTATTCGCATTGTCGAATGGTTTTTTGAGGTCATGTTGCTGTGAGATAACAGAGCAATAATCATGGTCCCCCTTTTGAACAGAAAGGAGACCTTCTAATTGCATTCTCCCTCACAAATTTAATTAGTGGCTAGATGTCATATTAATAATTTTTTGGGGTCATTTTGCTGTGAGATACAGCAATAATTTGGTCCCTTTGGAACAGAAATGTGGCTTCTAAGTGGCATTTCTCCCCTCACAATTAATAGATGGCTGAGAAGTCATATTAATAATTTTTTGGGGTCGTAGCTGTGAGATACATCAATAATCTAGGTCCTTTTTAACATAAATAGTGGCTTCGAAGTGACATTTCTCCCTCACAATTTTTAAAACCGTGGCTGAGAAGGTCCATGTTATTAAATTTTGGGTCATGCCTGCTTTGAAATGCAGCAATACTACAGTGGTTCCCTATTAAAAAAAGAAAATGTTGTTTCTAACAGACATTAGTTCTTCACAAAAGACCAAAGTGGCTCAGAGGGGTCATGCTTATGAATTTTTGGGGGGCATTTTGCTGTTACATGCAGATATACTACAGCCCCTATTCTAAAAAATTTTTGTTTCTAACAGACATTTGTTCTTCACAATATGACCAAGTGGCCCTTTCAAGTCATGCTTGGAATTTTTGTGGGGCATTTTGGGCTGTGACATGCAGCTATCTACATGTCCCCAATTCCAAAAAATGTTTTTCTAACGCGACATTTGTTCTTGCACAATTGTCAAGAGTGGCTCAAGGTGATGGGCTGTCAGAAACAGGAATAGGTAGGACACTGTTAATGGACACATATTGCAAATGACTTGTTTTTGCAAATCTTTAACATAGCTATCAATCCCTGTATTGAGACAACCATTTAATACAATAAAAAAAGAGAAAAAAAACAAAGACATGGTGGATTCCATCCTATATTAAAAATGTGTTTTCTAGAATTAAAGTAACGAAAAACTGTGCATGTACAAAATTAGCTGTTAATAAAATTCCTCCTTGAATTGTACAAGGAGGTACAGGAAAACTTGACCGATGTAGGTTATTCGAGGAAGGACATGGAGTATGGAGCACGGACAGAGAACAAAGTACATAGACCATTTCCTCCAGCACGGTGAGTAAAATGAGAAAAAAGGAATGCCAAGAATAAAGGCACCTGGGTGTACCAGGAGCATTAACCACCGTAATTCCAAGTGAATCTCCAATTGGACCACACCATACGAGGGGTCAAGCGCTACCCAGGAACTTTACCTGTGTACAGAGGAAGGCTGTGAGTTCTCACACTTCCGCTTCCCGCACTCGCTTCAGCACGACAGTTTTTCTTGCTGCGTCATCAGGGCAATTTTAACCTGCGGTGTTAACATAGATGAAGGACTGCCTAGCCTGGGCTTTCACCGCAACCCACTGTAAACTCCGGCCCTGTGGGTCATGCACTGTGGCCCATACAGGGTAAGTCAATGTTCCGTGAAACTAAAATGGTGGTTGAAAGACTCCTTTTTCCGGCACTTTTTAAATGTGGGGTTCATGCAGTGTTTGGGGCTCATGCCTTTGGGCCCCATGACTGTAAAGTCAATGTCCAGTTGAAACTAAAATGGTGGTTGAAAGACTCCTTTTCTTCCGGCACTTTTTAAATGTGGGGGTCATGCAGGTTTGGGGCTCATGCTGGTGGCCCAGGACAGTTATGTCAATGTCCAGTGAAACTAAAATGGTTGGTTGAAAGACTACTTTTTCCGGCACTTTTTTAATGTGGGGGTCAGCAGGTTTTGGGCTCATGCTGTGGCCCAGGACAGGATATTCAATGTCCCAGTGTAAACTAAAATGGTGGGTTGAAAGACTCTTTTTTCCGGCACTTTAAATGTGGGGGTCCATGCAGTTTTGGGGCTCAGGCGTGCCCAGACATGTAAAGTCAATGTCCCAGTGAAACAAAAATGGTGGTTGAATAGACTCCCTTTTTCCGGCCACTTTTTAAATTGTGGGGGTCATGCATGATTTGGGGCTCATGCTGTGGCCCATTGACAGGTAAAGTCCAATTGCCAGCTGAAACTCAAAATTGGTGGTTTGAAAGACTCCTTTTTCCGTCACTTTTTAAATGTGGTGTTCATGCAGGTGTTGGTGGCTCATGCTGTGGCCTAGGACAGAATAGTCAATGTCCAGTTGGAAACTAAAATGTGGGGTTTAAATACTCCTTTTTTCCGGCACTTTTTAAAGTGGGGTCATGCAGGTTTTGGTTGCTCATGCTTGTGGCCCAGGACAGTATAAGTCAATGTCAGTTAAACAAAAAATGGTGTTTGAAAGAACTCCTTTTTTCCGGCACTTTTAAATGAGGGGTCATGCAGGTTTGGGGCTCATGCTGGTGGCCCAGGACAGGGTATAGCAATGACCAGTGAAACTCAGAATGGTGATGAAAGACTCCTTTTTTTCGGCACTTTTTAAATGTGGGGTCATGCAGGTTAGGGCTCATGCTGTTGTGCCAGGAACAGGTATAGTCAATGTCCAGTGAAACTAAAATGGTGTAGAAAGACCCTCCTTATTTCCGCAACTTTTTAAATGGTGGGGGTCATGAGGATTTGGGGCTCATGCTGTGGCCCAGGACAGTTATATACAATGTCCATGAAACTAAAATTGTGGTTTGAAAATACTCCTTTTCCCGGCACTTATTAAATGATGGGTGTCCATGCAGTTTTGGGGGCTCATTCTGATGGCCCAGGTATCATGTAATAGTCAATGTCCAGTGTAAACTAAAATGGTGGTTGAAAGACTCCTTTTTTCCGGTCACTTTTAAATTTGGGGGTCATGCAGGTTTGGGGCTCATCTGTGGCCCAGGACAGGTATAGTGCAATTGTCCAGTGAAACTAAAATGGTGGTTTTAAGACTCCCTTTATTCCGTCACTTTTTAAATGTGGGGTCATGCAGGTTTGGCACAAGCATGATGCCCAGGACATGTAAGTCAAATTTCCATTGGAACAAAAAATGTTGTTTAAAGACCCTTTTCCGTCACTTTTAAAATTGGGGGTCCATGCATGTTTGGGCACATTCTGTGGCCCAGGACAGGTATATTACTGGTCCAGTGAAACTAAAAGAGTGGATTGAAAGACTCCCTTGTTCCGGCAACTTTTTAAATGTGGGGGTCCATGCAGTTTGGGGCCATGCCTGTGGCCCAGGACAGTGATAGTCAATGTCCATGGAAACTAAAATGGTGTTAGAAAAGACTCCTTTTTCCGTCACTATTAATGTTGGTGTCATGCAGGTATGGGGCTCATGCTGCGTTCCAGGACAGGGATATTTCAATGTCCATTTTTTTCAAGTAAACATGATGGTTCAAATCATACTGCCTTCTGGACTATTTAATTTGTGGGTGATGCAGGTTTTAAAGGGGTTCAGCTGTGGTACAAGACAGGGAAGTAAATGGTCTAAACTTTTTTTTCTGTGATTTTTAATAACCTAATGTGTTGCCTAAGATGTAGGACTTCCATTTGACTGTTTAAAAGTAATTTCAGCTTCTCCAGCCTTTTTTGGGGTAATAATGAAGGTGTTTTGCTCCCCTAGATTTTAAGGGGGGTAATCGCGCTAATCGTGCCACATCAAAAACCCCTTATCGATAGGGGCCGATATCGACTATCGACGATCCGATAGCCAATGCAATCCTCAACACAGGGGTCAAAGAAGAGTTTAAAATCGAATGATGCTCCCGGGCTCCCAGTAACAACTTAACGTAGGAGGTGGCCAATGTTTGTGTTTAATAATGAAAAATACCTTTATTTCCATTTTCTTTTACCCCCCCCCCGTCCATGGGGCACAGCCTCACACCAAGTATCTTGTAGTTGATCGCTGTGATTGGCAGACTTTAGCGGACAAAGCTTTTTTTTTAACCAATCCTATAACGAGATTCCTCACTAAAGAACCATGGTTGGCATGGGGAGAGATAGACTGAGTGAATTGTCATTAGTTGCAGAAGGAGAGGGCTGCACAACATGTCTACACTTCAATGCTGTACATCTATAATGAAGTTGGAAACCTAAGACTATATTTGGTTGTACAGAGGATGTGTTATATAATTGATCATATAAGCATGCTTGAACAACACAACTACACTCATTGACAAAAAAGTGATGCTTAAGACGGGCCGTTTTATGGATGAGAAAGATCAAGGCTGTTTTTTGACCAAACCCCTGAACAGTGTTTTCAACTCCGGTCCTCAAGACCCCCCAACAGTCATGTTTTCGGGGTTTCTTAGCATTTCACAGGGGGATAAAAATTTTGGTGTGCATTCTGTAGAGATCCTGAAAAAAATGACCTGTTGGGGGGTCTTTTGGACTGGAGTTGGAAAAAAGCTCTAGGAGGGTTAGGAGCATGGCTATGTGCCCCAACAAACATCTTGGGCGGCCAGCAGACTACCATACAGAAATTTTTTGATCTACTCGGTTTTTTAAAGGGCCTCAACCCCTTTGTAAGAGCTTTAAAAATCGACCCGGGTCTACTGCTGACAAGCAAGGCAGCCCTTCAGTTTTTTTTTTTTTCCACTATCCAACACAGGGGGCACCTTCATTAACCACCCCGTCTCTGCCTGGGACTTGTAGGTTTTAGCACCCAACCATATCCTAAAAATTGCAACAGCCACACATCCTATTTGAGCGGTGTCTCTACTGGGAAATGTACATTGTAATAAAGCAAATCCAGGGTTTGTTTCGACCAACAATGGCGGGGGTTTTTCAGGATTTTAGGGTTTTAGGCGAACATTGCAATCCCGGACTAGACACTTCCTAATTTCTAGTTGAAACGGGGGGGGACACCACCACGTATTATAATTGGAACAGCTCAGCAATATGTTCAGGACTTCCATTATTCAGCAGGATAATACTTGCCCACACACAACAAGGGTTTCCCAAGAATATCCCTGCTAGATTGCAACAATTTCCTGCAGTCATCAGATTTATCTCAAAACGAGCATTTACGGGACCAACTGAGACCTCAGCTTCACCAACCTATGAGGGTGTAGGGTCCCCACCTTTTAAACTTGGGCAAATATGCCACAGGATCAC